>PYSP01000352.1:0-36719 GCA_003049395.1 Pseudohalonectria lignicola
CCCCCTCTTCCACCTTTCGCCTTCTTTCTGAGGACAAAACATGCTAACGTCCTTCCTTTCACCAGTGGGAAAAGTTTGCCCGCCACAATAAGAGAGTGGCTGAGCTCTACGCAACCCGACACAGACAGATGCAGGAGGAGCGAGGTCTCTATTACCTTTCGGCTAGCACTACATGAGGAGGGCTGATCGGCATGTGCCTCACTGAGATGGCGAACGAGCTAGACGCGTAAGGCCATCCTAAACCCCCGGACATTCTGGTGACGGTGGCATGTTCCCATCGCACATATACCTAGATAGTCGACGAGGCTCTGCCCAGCCATTGGCAGGATACTAGCGGCTTATGACGCAGAATTCGTCGACGAATATACATATATGAGTTGGGGATGGGATAGGTCAGTCGGTATACGGATGCACATGGTCCCAAGGCGCTTTAGCTGATGAGGAATGTATATCCCTAGTCCTGCTGTCTACATTTTCTATATTTACTTTCCACTAGTACTTATTGTACAAAGCTGCAGTCTCAACATCAACACCAATCTCTGATACAGTGACTCGTTGTACAGCTTCAATTGCAAGAGAATTGAAGAGCCATTCATGGCTTGCAAGTTAAGAAGACCGAAAAATCTGCTTAGCTCGACCCCTGCGTGCCTGCGAGCCTGTCTTCGGCTTTGCCCCAGAGCCCCCCCGTGCAAGCGTCGCTGAGGCCCAAATCTCGTGATCACGATGCGTAGTCCATAGGGGCCATAAATTCATTGCTCAAATGAAGACCTCACATTACTACGTAAGGAGGTGGATGATCGGGGATGCAGTGACAATAATAGAGCAATTGGACACATTTATCGGCCCTCCAGACTCGTCCTCCTAGGAAATTACATATTCCCATCATTTGGGGGTTGGTGCCCTGAGAATGAATCAGAACGGCGAACGATTTTTCGACTTTCCGTTTCGGGCGAGCAAGTCCAGGGCGTGGTGACCGACTTTGCCGATCCCAGGAAGAGTGATTATCGACAACAGAGGATGCGATCTCAAGTTCGTGGGGGAAGTGGAAACTCGTGGTGTTACTTTGTTCGTAAAACCACGAGAAGTGTTGCTCACGCGTTCCGCTCTTGATGCACTGCGGTAAAACTGGAGATGCGATGACATAATGCCCCCCTTAACCTAATGCCCAGACATCCAGGTCAGGAGATGGGGAGGAAGCATTGGCAGGCACGGATATGCGTTCCAGCTGATTCGTATTTGTACATAATACATACGCAGTATGCAACCAAACCCTGGGAAACAAAAGGAAATGACGATACAAGGGAGAGTGAGCGAGGGCAAATGGAGGCCCAAAATCGAAGGCACATATACTAGCAAATCCTCAGGTCCCCCCAGAAAATCACCCACCTACTACTGTCCGACCTCTCGTACAGTCCGACACCCTCCTTACCATCAAAACTACCCTCCGGAAGCCATTCTTATCTACACTCTGGTTGATATTCCTCCTTACTATCCCACCTGATGTATTTACCTCCTCTCCGCCAATATTGAACCTTGAAGAATTGTTCGCGAGGGCGCCACTTATTCTGTCACCCGCTTAGGAGGGAGTGGACAGAATACAAAAATGGAGAGGAAGAAAAGGCTAGCAAAAGGGTGAGGCAAAGAATGGGTAGGCCGAAAATGGCCAAATGGCAGTCGGGGCTAAGGGGGGTTACTCTGAACCGTCGTCCTGCCAACAAGAAACCCGCTACACCTAGAAGAAGAAGTACGCCAATAAGAAGCTGAGCAGACACAACAGCGCCGTGATCTTGACTGGCACACCCTCGGTGACGGGCTGCTGAGCAGCTGCAGCCGGGTGGACCTTCGTCACGGGCGCCACCGCCGACGACGCCGGCACCTTCTCTGACTGGGCCTTGGCAGCCGATGCGACCCCGGCCGCTGTCTTGCGCATCTTGGGCCCCGCATCCTCGAGCGACGAGGCCACGGCAGCCTTGGCGCCCGATGCCTGCGCCTTGACCTGCTCCACGGCAGACTGGACGACCGAGGAGGCCACCGCCGTGGTCGACGCGAAGCTCGAGGCGGCCGCCGCGGCGGGCGAATCGGCTTCCCTCTTGCCCTGGTCCTTGACCTCGAGAGACGAGGACGAAGGGCTGGGCTCGGAGCTCTGGGAGGGGTTTGGAGTGGGACCGGTTGGGGCGTCCCGCTCTGGTGGGGAGCCGTAGGCAGGAGGGGGCACGTCGGGCGTGGCGTCGAACTGGAGGGAGGGGAAAGGAGGGGGCCGGGTTAGAATTGCACATGTCAGGCTGGGGTTATCTGGGATGGCGGGAAATGAGCCTACGCCGTTTGTGGAGGCTTCCTTCCTGATTGGAGTGGACATATCTCCTGATTTTGCTGGAAGGAATGAAACCCGGATCTTCCTCTCCTGGATGGATGACTTCTCGACTGAGTCCCACTGAGAGGCGGCTGTTGTCAGTATCTTTGCCCCGCCAATTGTAGCGCCTGGGAAGACGCAGGGGTGGTGCCAAACTCACAATCTCCTGAACGCTGGAAAACCCCTTGTCACCAGATATGAGGACAGACTGCACTAGGAACTTGTCTCGGCATCTGGTATCTGCAGGAGGGTCCTGCTTCATAGCCTGGAGAAGGACTGCGGATGGAATGAGCTTAGCCCCTCAACTCGTTTGCGTATGCCAGCTATCATAAGGGGCTGGTATCTCTTCATGGGAAACCCACCTGTAACTTCGACTTCATGGTCCGGCTCGATTCGACCCGAGTTAGGCCGGACGCAGTACCTGCAAACTATAAGCGATCGGTGTGCGCGTAGGAGGTGGGGAGGGGATTGGTCGAGAGATTGTGGGAACGTACTGCTTCGGCGCCGTCGTTTTCACCTACACGATGAGCCTGGTGAGCACACGGGCAGCGTAGCTAGGAGGGCAGAGCGGGGGAAGGACCATACCTTGAATGCGACGGGCTGCGTATTTAGGTTCCTAATCTTGAGGATCTGGGCGACCTCGACATTGAAAGGCCCTGTGAGGTGGAAGGTTAGAGCGTCCTTTCCTCCCAGTCGGCATGCGCCAATTCAGTGTAAGACAGATGCTACCAGACAAAACGTACTCCGGAAGCCCAGCTCTGAGGGATCGATCTCGACGGACATCGTGGCGGGCGGGCTCGAGGTCTGTTACTGTGGGAGATAGAATTATGAAGTGTAAGAGGAGCCAGGTGGCCTCGGGGTTGCCAGGCTACGGACAATCGCGGTCAAGTGGTGTGCGAGGAAGCTAAACAGCGAACACGAGAGCAACGAGGAACGATGACGATGACGATGACGATGACGATGAGGGAATCGCTTTGGCAGTAGATAATGAAGGAAGATGCCGATTTGGAACAGGCGAGAGAGCTAGCTTGGTGCCTTCGTGCGTAAGGTGAATCGGTCGATGATAACGTTCTTAACACATGGATAGATGTTGTGAACTTGTGATCGGGTCCATTTGGTTGATCCAGGTGATGAGGTAATCGTCTGCCAACTCGTTGCCAACTCGGACAAGGAATAAACCTACACCCTTTAGTACGAAATGTGATTACTATGCAGTACGCAAGTAAAAGACTAAATCGTGGAACAATTATTGCCCTAGCAATGCCTCGAACCAATCAAACCCTAGCTTTACGGCAGTACTTCAATTTCAGTATACGGCACACCATGCTATAAGTACCTTTATACATAACCATCGTGACAAAGAGACAATCCAGGTAATCAACAAAAAAGATGAGACCAGCAGAGGGACGCTGCACAAAATAAATCAAGATAGCAAAGGGCCAAATGCGGATTAGAACGCGAGCTTCCACATGGAAGACAGCGGACGACATTGGTGGGAGAGTCCACGGGTGCTGTCGTCGCGATTTGAGTGCTTGATAAGTCATGCAGCCAAAGCGGGGTGCGTGCACAAGCCATTCCCGTATCGATGTTCTGCCATGAACGTGGATGGATAAAGCAGGGCCAACAGTGGAGTGGAGTGGCATTCCGCAGCAGACGGGTAGTAGAAAGAAACCTTGACTTGCATTCTGTAACTCATTGAAAAGGTAGTACCACACTATCTCCTACACTGCCTGTCTCTGCCCACCATGTGGCGATCCGTAACCCCAAGAGGGTTCGGTCAACTCAGCTGGCTGCATTCATGGTGCATCCCCTTTCCAATTCCATGCATAATATTTACTTCGCCTTCGCTCGCTGAATCCTCACTTCCTTTGGGCGGCCAGCCATCCAATCCTCCCTCGTTTTTTCTGCTTTCCCGTATCATCTTATCTTTTCTAGTCCCTCGCTGACCATCCTTTTGACCGTCGTCTTTCCCCTCTTTCTTTAATAGAATCGCTTGCCAGGCTCGGTCCAGGCCTTTCTTCTCCTGAACCTTAGCCAAACAGTTCGCTGTTGGCCCACATTTCATTGTTTGCATCAACAGTCAGCAAAGGTGACGTCGGAACCCCCTTATCTTGGCCAAGCCCCAGCTGCTTCATCGCGCCATCGACACACTCAACGAGGCCTCTATGCCTTCGATCATCTAGTTCCAGTCGAGGGCATAAAAACACGACATTCTCCGCCGCGCCTTTCTTCATCAGTTGTTATTATCTTGCATATTTGAAGCCTCGACGCACAGCCTTGTCCCGGCACTGGGACAGCACACCATCGCCCTCATGGGTAAGAAGTGTACGTATTCCTCGTCCATATGGGTCTTCTCCTTGTATCCTTTTTCTTGATACTCTTGCGCATTCCGGTACTTCTGCAGCGTGATAGCCTGTGACAGTAGGCCACGGAACCTAGCCAAATGGATTGACGTGCTCACATTGCTTGTTCATAGGGCGATATGGAGTGATTCTGGATGCGGGCTCCTCTGGGACGCGACTGCACATTTACCGATGGAAGGACGCTTCCAAGGCCCGGAATGATGGCTCGAAAGAGGAAATACAGCGTCTCCCGCAACTTGAGACGAAGGAGAAATGGACAAAGAAGACAAGACCGGGGGTGTCGACATTCGGCGATAGGCCCGAAGACGTCGGTCCCGATCATCTTCAAGACCTGCTCGACCACGCGTTGAAACATATCCCTGAGAATAAGCAGCCCGACACCCCGATCTTCCTTATGGCCACCGCCGGCATGCGGCTCTTACATACAATACAGCAAAAGGCTCTTTTACGCGAGATTTGCTCGTATCTGAGGACAAACACGCAGTTTTCCCTCCCCGATTGCGATCTGCACATCCAAGTCATCACGGGTGAGACAGAAGGTCTGTACGGCTGGGTCGCGTCAAACTACTTGCTCGGGGGCTTCGACCACCCTGAGAGTCATCAGCACGGGAAGGGGCATCATACGTACGGATTCCTGGATATGGGCGGCGCCTCCGCCCAGATAGCCTTTGCCCCGAACTCGACTGAGGCTGCGAAGCATGCGAACGATCTCAAGCTGCTAAGGATGCGGACACTGGACGGGAAGCCGTCGGAGTACAAGGTCTTCACCGCGACTTGGTTGGGGTTCGGTGTGAATCAGGCCAGGGAAGCCTACATCAAAAACCTGCTAGAGTCAGCAGGCGCTGGCAGTGCTGAGGTTCCCGACCCGTGCCTACCGAGGGGGCTGAGGACCACATTCGATGGCGAGCCCGTCGACTCGCCAAGCAGCGCAAATAGCACCCTGATCGGCACGGGTGTCTTCAAGGAGTGCCAATTGGCGACGTACCCGCTGCTGGGCAAGGACGCGCCCTGCAACGACAACCCCTGCCTGCTCAATGGCCAGCATGTGCCTGCGATCGATTTCGATGTCAACCATTTCGTCGGCGTCTCCGAGTACTGGCACACCACGCACGGCGTCTTCGGCAAGGCGGACAGGGCCTACGACTTCGCCACTTATCAGAAGAACGTGAGGGAGTTCTGCAACCAGGACTGGGCGAGCATCGAGTCCAAGATCGAGGCGCGCAGGAAATTCAACGTCAAGAACGCGCAGGAGGCCTGTTTCAAGGCGGCCTGGCTGCTGAACGTGCTGCACGAGGGGATCGGTGTGCCCCGCGTCGGGCTGGAGCACCTGCCCTCGCACACGCTGGGCAACACCACCAAGGGCGCATTGGAGAGCGCAAAGGAGAAGGGGTTCCTCGACCCCTTCAAGGCGGTCGACAAGATCGACGGGATCGAGGTGAGCTGGACCCTGGGCAAGATGGTGCTGTATGCCGCGGGCCAGGTGCCGCCCCACGACAAGCATGACGACCTCCCCGTCGGGTTTGGCAGCAACGTGCCAGGGGTTCCCCCGGACTTTAACTACGCCGGCTCGAACTGGCTGCCGGCGAAGCACGGTGGTGGCGACGATGACGACTGGAGCGACACCGCCGACGACATACTGGACAAGGCGCGGTCCAAGTCGACCTCTGGGTTCATCATCTTCATCCTGCTGCTGGTGCTGGTCGGCTACCTGCTCCGCAAGAAGGAGCGCCGCATGCGCCTCCTCTCCAAGGCCAACAGCCTCATGCGCCGCACGCACCGCCGGCCGGGGAGCCCGCGGAAGTCTGGGCGCGGCGGCGGCGGGCTGGCCGGGCTGGCCGGCAAGCTGTTTGGCCGGGCGTCGTCGTCGGCCAGCTACGAGCGCATCCTGGAGGAGGGGGACGCGGAGCAGTTCGCGCTGGGCGACGTGGACTCGGACGGCAGCGAGCATCTCTCGGACAGCAGCAGCGAGGGCTCCGGGTCCGGGTCGCACCGGATGGGGCGGTCGTCGGGCCTGGCCACGCCCAAGGTCAACGTGGAGCTGTTCGAGGACGGACCCTCGAGCAGGGCCGGATCCGGGTCCGGGTCCGGGTCGGCCATTGACCGGAGCGGGCTCGTCGTCCGGACGGAAAGCAGAGAGAGGCTGGTGCCCAGCCTGCAGATGCTCAACGCGGGGAGGAGGAGCCGTGCGGGCAGCCCGACGAGGATGAAGAGTCCGTTGATGTCGCCGCTCCAGGAGGACTGATTGGGTTCACTGCTGTACTCTGTTTCTCCCCCGCCTCCACTTCCCGCTCCCATTCATTGTTTTTTCCCTTCTCTTCATATCTTCTTCATCCGTGCCTATTTCGTTACCTTACCACCAGGAGAAGTATATGTTTCATCACAAGATGTGGGACGGGCCACATTTCTTGGTTTATCGGTATGACTACTAGGTAACTGTTTGCTGCTGCTGTCCCGGGAAATGGGTTACTAGAATTCGAATTAGGTGGCTGGCGTCGAGGCGCATTCTTTGATGGGTGGGGTCGATGCCCCCTTTTGTCCTGTTTTTGGTTATTTTCCTTTTCTTACCAGATCATCATTACTGTTTGCAAGCTTGTGTGCTTGTTTACTAGGTATATATTTACCTTTTTATGGTGGCCCTCGACCACTACGGACCAGCCAAAACCCTACCCGTATGCCACTGTAAGGTAGATTAGAAATCGCCCCTGAACGGGCAGTCAGTGTCAATTGTGTGCGTACAATGGAGATGAGAAAGGTGCTATTTTCAGCAAGCCCACCTGAGATCCTCCAGTGCACAATAATGCAAGAGAACAGTTTCCGTCCATATTAGGATCATTGGCCGACCCCGTTTACCTTCGAAGCTCAGTTTACCCGCCGTTGCCTCTACAATGCAAGAGCGGACCGAATCGGTTTGCTGTCCCGCCAATACATGACTGAAATGTCTCCTACGCTATCATCATGTCAATGTTCTATAGAAATACATCTGTTCCCTCCTGGTTTTGATGACCGCCCAGTAGACCAGTGTCATCCAAAGGCCACCGACATCGTCTGACCGTCTGACCGTCTCGCCGCGTCCATTCTCACCCGTCGCCATCGCACCTCTTCCGGATCGAACGTTACGACTTCGATAGCGCTGGTACTAGCCGTTCCTCTCGAGGAAGCCAGGGTCCGTCCGGACTCTACTCTCAAACTTGACCCACCAATCTTGGAACGCCTTGAGGGGCACGTACTCGACCTGCCCGGAGCTCTGGCTGAAGCTGGCGAGGAAGTTGAAGGCATTCTCGATGATGCGCTGTGCGAGGACCAGCGTCGATGGCCTTCCCCCCCTCTGCTGCTGCCCTGACGCGCCCGGGGGCGCCACCGGGAAAGATGGGTGGTCGGCAGCTGCGGAGGAGGATGAGGAGGCGCCCTGCTGCTTGAGCTCCGTCACCCGCGCCGCGACCGAGTCCGCCGGCTCGAGGCTGATGCCGATGACCACGGGCTGCTCCTGCTGCTGCTGCCCTTGTTCCTGGCCGGGCCCAGTGGCGGAGGCGGCGGACTTGATGCCGAAGATGGCGCTCTCCTTGCCTGGCCCGATGCCGCCCAGCAGGCGCGACTTGGGCGTGAGTGACCCGCTCCCGGGCGCGGGCGGGGTGACGAGGTATATCGCCGCCGCCGAGCCGGGCGGCAAGACCACGCCCGGGAGGATGAAGACGGCGACGTGGTTGAACGGCCTCCCCGGCGGGATGGAGTAGAGGAACGAGGTCGGGTTGGGAATCTCTGCCGGCTCGGTGACTACCGACAGGTTGGCCGGGACGATGCCGAAGAGGGGCTGTTGGAAGAGCGGTTGTTGAGCCATGTTTTTGGGAGAGTCGTGCTTTACTACCTTGTTTTAGATTGGCCAAGGGGGAGTTTTTGTTTCTGGCGACGTTCTGAACTAGACCATCGAATGGTGTTGTTGGTTGGCCATTGGTAATTGCTTCCCAACTACCTAGATCGGTCGCTGCCAGGTCGTCGCAATTATCTAGGATTGCATAATAAGCGCTCTGGCGAATGATATCGTCATCACCGACTGGACTTCTCAGGTCTAAGCAGTGCAAGTAAATAATCGGGCTAAACGTAGTATCGATTTCGAGTGAGAGCGGCATCAAGCTATACAATTCGACTTATTTCGTTACCGTTCTCTCTAGCTCGCTATTCCAACCCGTATTTGCTATAATTCCCATTCATCAATGGTGGTGGGGCCTGGTCGATGTGACCAAAAATTCAATCCCTAGGAATTTTATATGCGGACCATTCGTTGCAATCACGCAAGTGAGGGACAGAATGCGGCCGCCCAGCGTTAGGCTTCGGGGAGGACAGATCAGAGCATATAGTAACCGAAATTCAATTAAGAGAAAAAAACTAGAATTAACCTGATTTCGACCTTCGTCGCCGCTATCTGCCCACGCCATAACGCTTCACCACCATCTCGCAATGGTTGGCAATGTTCGCGAGTCGGTTAACCAGGTCGACGACAAGTCATGGCTCATCAGTGATAAGTTCATCCTCCGTCGCCAGACCTCGGCGCCCGGCGAATACCTCTGGAAGGACGGCGACTGCTTCTGGTACACGGTCCAGGAGGCATCTGACCCACTACCGCAGGCCGGCCCCCTACCGCCCGACAGCCATATCCGCCAGGTCCACGACGCCGACGACTCCTCGGCGGTATGGAGCTTCGGCGATGCTTTCCTCAAGGTCAAGCTCACCGTGCCGCAATTCGAGCCCTGTACGAAGGAGCACGTTACGCTGGCGTGGCTCGCCAAGCAACAAGATCGGCTCAGCTTCGCCGTGCCAAAGGTTCTATACCATACTCTAGGGCACGACAGGAGCTATCTCCTGGTTTCTCGCGTACCGGGGACGGTGCTCGCAGACGTTTGGCGGGGGTTGGGCGAGGGTGAAAAGCAGCACTACGTTGGCCGCGTCGTCGAGATCTGCAAAGAGTTGTCGGTTTGGCGCTCCAGTGCCATAGCTGGGATCGACGGCCGCCAGCTCTTTGATACATGGTTGGATATTTCCCGTAATCGACGCAACTTCAGTTCAGATTACCTGCAAAACAACTGTGCTCTGTTGGGGATGGATTGTTCGACTTTTTTTTTTGGCACAGCGACCTCGGACCTCACAACATCATGGTCAACTCGGACGGAAAAGGGAAGGGCTCAGTAGGATCGATTGACTGGGAGATGGCCGGCTATGTTCCGCTAGAGTGGGTCAGAACCAAGTTTGCGATTTCATGGGCTATGGACTTCGCTTGGCCTGAAGTTCCTGGGGGCGATCCGTCTGAAAAGGAATGGAGAGAGCGGGCTGAACAGAGGTTCGGTGAGGAAGGATATCCCGAGGTCCAGGAGACCTACAAGAAGTGGATGATGGAGCGGCGCAACTCGAAGTCGTAATGATCACATCATGGATCGCGTAAACATGTTGGCGTCGCGGTGTCGAGAAGAGTGAGCCTCCCTCTATTCTAGGTTCTGACCACTACCTGCTCCGAACACCCTTGTGTCTGTCTCCTTGCCGCGATATCTAAACATCCAAGATCATCGACCACTACGACCTCGCGCGCCAGCCCATGGTCCTCCCGCGGCTGAAGTGCATGACGCTGCGCAACGCGACTATGAGCGTCACACACGTGTCGGCGCTCGTGCAGAGCCACCAGGCCACGGTACGCGAGTTCTACTTTGAGAGCGTCGCGCTGCTCCACGGTGGCAGCTGGGGCGACTCGCCAAGTCCACGCAGGCCGCGGATTCGGTGGGCGCGTTACTTGATTCTGAAGCCGAGGCGAAGCGGCTTGCGGAGGACGAGAGACTCAGGTGCCAAGGTCGTCGTCCGGACCGCCACTCTCGCCAACGAGTTCGCGGCCAAGGGACCGGCGCACGCATTCAGCACCGCAGAGCTGCAGGGTTTCCTCATGAAAAGCAAGAGGGACCCCGCAGCCGCAGTTGCTAGCGCCGATGAGAGGGTCGTGGCCACGTGTAAGGAGAAAAAGCAGAAGGAACTCGAGGAGGTCGAGGAGAGGCGGCGGAAGGAGGAAGAGGAGAAGGAGGCCGAGAGGAAGGGCGAGTCGAGGTCGGCGGCGTAGCGGATAGCTCGATCGGCTCGGGAAGCGTCGGCACCGGCTTCGGCGTTGCCTCTGCGAGTGTCTTAATTCCCACGACATTATAGGGGCCACAGGACCATTAACTTGCCGTCAGGAACATGCATACCCTAGGGCCCCCTTGATTGCCAGCGTCCAAGTCCAACGCAGAGACCATTACGCTGATAACTCATGCATGAGCCAAAATTCCTCACTGGAGTTGTTTCTACCCCTTGAGAGATAGCAGGCCTAGACTAGGTACGCATCTCGAGCCTAAGTGCTACTCAGCTCTGAGGCTGTTGAGAAGTGAGAATTGGTTTCTGGAATTATTGCTCTTCGTGGCTGACCCTTTCTTAGTTGATTTCGAGGCCTCGTTTTGGGAAATCTTCTGCTTCTGTTTCTTCTTTCGCCTGCTAGGCAAAGCCGACCCAAGCACCACGGGCCCCGATAGGCGACTAACGGCACGGAGCACGTCGAGACCGCCGGAAAGCTTCAGCCTCAGGGGCAGGTCCGCAATCTCGTGGACAGATGGCATGGCGACAAGTGGAGGGAGGTGTGACAACAGAGCAGAAAGTTCAGAAAGAGACTCTGGGAGATCGTTGGGTTGCCTCTTTTGGCAGAATTGGAGCATCTGCCGCAGCATCCTCAGGGAGTAGTAGGTGGTATGGATTTGGGCGACGAAGTGTATCGCATCCCAAGAGGTGACGTCTACCAAGGTACCATCCGTGGTCGTGGCCTGGGTAAGAATCTGCAGCGTCAGCGGCTCCTTACCTGCTGCTGCAGACGACTTTAGGTCTTGACACAGTGAAAGGACGATCCAGCATAGATCAGGCTGGTCCAGCCCAGACTGAATCTTCGCGATCAGGCTCGCTAGTTCTGCACACGCGTCACTGAGAGTGCCGCTTGACGGCACGGACACGGCCGTTCCTCGCGAGGTGGCCGTTATCATCCGCCTGTACTCTCGAACTTCAAGTTCTGCCGCCCTCGTCTTCGAGATATGGCGTAAGATGCAATAAGCCAGCCTCCTGATGTCGGTGCTCATGTCCCAGGCCGTCGTTCGGGCCCAGCAGTCCACCACAGGTGGTAAGAACATAGCAGGGTCGAGGACATCAACTGGCGTATCCTGGCTCAGAAACTGGACAATGAGCTCTGACACCTTGGAGTCCATATCAGCCGTCTCGGCATCGGTGACGGTTGGCCGAGGGCTTGACGGCTCCAGCGGGTGAAAGCGGTAGGTCTCCATGAAGCTCTCATAGCCTTCTGGATTCTCTCCGATAGCAGCAGCATCCTTCGATCTCGAAAGCAGCTTGGCACTCTTGAGGTACGGGTCGGTCGTAAGCTCAAAGGCGAAAGCGCTGAGGCCATAGTCATGAGGAAGGGACAGCTTTTCTGCGATCTTTGTGGGCGAAAAGTTCAGAGCAGCCAATCCTTGCGAGCCCGAGACTGCGACTGGCTCTATGTCATGTAGGAATACCACACTGCCTTGAGGTCCCAGATCAAAGACTAGCAGATCAGAGTCGGAAGTCAGGACGGTGCCGCCGCCGCCAAGTCGGACGGAATCGGCACAATAGCAGTCGGCTTCCTCAGGGACGAGCTTTGTAATGGGCCCATACCGATCTGATTGGCGGAGGGCTTCGCAGATGACTTGCACGGCGAAGGACGGGACCGGCAGCGGGCTCCCGCTCGGGCTTGAGGTGGGTTTGGCCTTCGGGAACAAATCCACACTGGTCGGCTGCTGGACCTGCGCTTCATCTGGGACGCCCTTGGGGGTAGACAAGCAGAATTGATTCAGTTGACGGAAGACTTGCAGAGACCTCTGGAGCCTCTCTGGTATCTTCCAGTGGGGTAGGTGGCCGTCGAAGTAGATAGCAGCTCTTTATTCGTCCACAGTCGGCAGGTCAGCGACAGGAGACAATCCGTGAGTCGACAGGCGATGAGACCTACATAGTGGCCCCATGCAACTCGAGCTCATCAAGCCACGCTAGAACTGCGCTTGCCAGCAGAGCGTATGAGGGCTGGGTAAACGGGGTGCTGGCTCCTCTCTTAGGGGTGCAGAGATAGGTGATGTGGTATGCAAGGCTTGGCCCATCGATGACGATCCGAGGGGTACCGTCGAGGAGGCAGGGCTCTGCATATGGTCTCAAAGAATTTGTCAGGTAGCGGATTCCCATGATTCAGTCGGTAGGCCTGACCCGCCTAGGCGTGTCCATCAGTTGGCGAGGTGATGCGTTGGTTCAAGTTGGACCTGTGCTTCCTCAGTAACCAAGGCTGCCTCTCTGTTTGACTTCTGTTTGACAGGGAGACTGACCACGTGCGGTTGGGTGCTGCGGTCACCTGAGCATGGAAGTGCAATGTTGCGCTGGAATGAGGACCTAACAATTACATTTTCCCCCGCATCCAGTGACCCTAGCGCAGCTGGCGGCCAGCTGCGCGACGCTCAACTTTCCTCATCTGGCTCTCGTCCCCTCCTCCCTGGTCGGCCCATACATATTCCTGATAAAAAAGCTTTCTCTCCGACCCCCAAAAATTCCTAGCCGAATTCCACTCTTCGAGATGCGCAACACTCTAATCTTCTCGGGCACCTCGTGTCCCGATCTCACCAGAAGAATATGTGAGAACCTAGGCATGGCTCCGGCCGAGGCCGAGCTCTCTCAATTTTCCAATGTTGGTACCCTCCCTTCTTTTGCGGGGTAGGAGAAGTGGTCTAGGCAGAGGTAGAAATAGGCAGGACGCATGAGGATGAAGGGAGCGAACAGGATGCACACAAACCAGCCTCGGGAAGGAAGCCTTGCCCAACGTCGGGTATTTCGACATGTCACCAAAGCCTCAATCAGCCTTTTTGCTGATTGCTTGTTTGTTTGGTGGTCGCCGATTGTTATCGCCTTGCCGGTACAGCTTCTGGTTTCTGGGAGATCGCTGACCAGCCAGACAGGGCGAGACCAGCGTCAGGATTTTGACCAGCACCCGAGACAAAGATGTATTCGTGGTGCAGTCAGGCAGTCCCAAGATCAATGACACGATTATGGAGCTCTTGATCATGATCTCCGCTTGCAAAGGGAGCTCTGCAAATAAGATCACAGGTATGTTTTCAGAGCTTTGGGCTTCTGGCCCCATCCTCTTGACCTTGCCTCCCTGCCGGCCTCTCTCTGCGCGTGGCTTGGACTGACAACTGTTCCCTTTCCGCTCTTTCCTACCTCTCAGCTGTGTTGCCTTACTTCCCATACAATCGGCAATCCAAGAAGAAGTCACACCGCGGAGCCATCACGGCCCGAATGCTGGCAAACCTGCTGCACGTCGCCGGAGTCAAGCATGTCATCACGGTCGACCTCCACGCGTCACAGATGCAGGGCTTCTTCCAATGCCCCGTGGACAACCTACACGCCGAGCCGCTGATTGCTCGATGGATACGACTCAATGTTCCCAACTGGAGGGAGGCGGTCGTGGTGTCCAAGAATGCCGGCGGAACGAAACGAGTCACCTCGCTGGCGGATGCCATGAAGCTGAACTTTGGCTTGGTAACAACAGACAAGAAGCGAGGGACCAACATGACGGCCAGCCTGATCATGAGCCAGCTGGATGACCCGGATCCTCTCGCGCCCATCGTTCAGTTGAGCGCCAGCAGCCAGGGCCAGAAGGCATACCCATCAGATTCCGGCCACCCCGGCCGCCCCGGCCGTACAGCATCACCCGTCGGTGGCCGTGTCTCGCGATCGTCTCGCGTGGCTGCGGACTCTGCCGGCTCCCCAAGGCGAGTCAATGTTCAACCGGCGATCACGTCAAGCCTCTCCAACAGGGCCTCCCGAGGCTCATCGCTATCGGCTGCTGAGGTAGTCGAGGAGTTGGAGCCACAAGATGGTGGCGACGCTCCCGAGTATAACGATGTGCGTGCGGACGAAGTCACCCACGGCAGGCTGGTTCAGGGCCACATCGTGCCCGACGACTTTCCCTCACCATCAACCTCGGCGGCGGATACGAGCCTTCCCGAGGATGACCCGATGATGATGTCGCATGCGTCGTCATTCTTTCAGGCCGAGAACCACGCTCTGGGCGGACCCGGGGACGACGCCAGCTCGGATGAGGAGGAAGACAAGCTCCAGGATCCTAGGATCGAGCACATGATCACTCTGGTCGGCAACGTGAGGAACCGGACGGTCTTCATCGTCGACGACATGATCGACAAGCCGGGCTCATGGATCGCCGCGGCGGAGACAGTCGTAAAGAAGGGCGGCGCCAATAGGGTCTACTGCATCGCGACCCATGGCGTCTTCGGCGCCGACTGCCTCGAGCAGATGCAGACATGCGACTGCATCCACTCCATAGTCGTGACCGACAGCTACCCGATCCGACCGGACAAGGCAGGGGCAGCTAGCAAGCTCATTGTGCTCGATCTATCACACCTTCTTGCTGAGGCCATCCGGCGGAACCACCACGGCGAGTCTATCTCGCCGCTTTTCCAGCACGTTATTGACTGAGCAGCAACAGGCAACAGGCAGCAGCAACCAACAACAGCAAGCATCGAAATATCACTTTTTCTTTCACGTGACCCCGAGATTACAAGATGTTATGTATTAGGGAATTCAGAGCCCGGCGTCTGGGGTGTTGGACGGTTGCTTTTCTCCTATGGCTTGAGGCAAGCAATGAATGACCTAGACGGCCTGATCGGTCAGATAGATACCACTTCAACGACTAACTTTTTCACCGTTATTTTCTTCTGTTTTTGATTTCTTCTGCCTTCCTTCCAGCGCCTCTCCCATCTCATCTCTTTCACCCACTTCTCCTCATGTGATGTTCTTGGACACCAGCGGTTGCTGTCTCCGGACAGCAGGGGCTTTATTCATCCCAGAATATGTCCTTAACGGAACGTTGGAAGATTGATTGCCCACTTGATGGGCTGTCGAACATAGAAGGCCTCCTGTCCAGACCCGTCCTTTGACAGTCGCTTCCTTCGGGTTGATGGGCAGTGGGCAAGAGAACTTCTCGAACATGTGTACTTATGGGTTTGGTTTACGAAATGGAGGATTTACCTCTTCCTGTGGATAGAGGCACGATTGTTTCTTTCAAGGCTCAAAACAAATAAATAAAAACCAAAAGGTTTCTTCATGTCTTAGCTTACTGTAGCAGTCCGTGTTGTAACAACAGCGGTAGCCCTCTCATATTCTGGGGGAGCGTGCTAAGACTGAAACTCGGTCCGTCGGTGATCTCAGAGGAAACCATCCATATTGTACAAACGTGGCTATCGATGCTATCGAGCGTCTTAATAATGATGGCCTGAGTAAAACGAACATTACCACCACCAACTCCATCCCGCATTCATTGAAACCCGCCGAGGAGAATCTTTCGCCCCAGATATATCAATTCTCCGCCATACCGAAGACTCCTGCCGGTCCTCCAGGTAAGTAGTTGGAGAATTCTGACCGTGCATCTAACTATTCCACCTTCTCCGTCAAGGACTTCAACACGCGCTCGTAAAACTTGGCGGCATGTGGCCTTGGGAAGCTGATTTCTTCGACGAGATAGTCTGGCAGCATGTCGATCAAGGCCCTGTCCCGACTGGGATCGAGTTGGGGCATGTACATGAACTGCATCTCGTCGTAGTTCTCGGCCGACATGTCATTGCCGATCGAGAGCTTGAAGTGAAGAGCTGCAATGAGGGGGGGAGGGGGGCAAGCAAAAGTCAGCTGTGATATTCAACCGTCCAAGTCGGTGAGAACCTGAGAGTGCGAGAAGAAAAGAAGGAGAAGAGGGGTGAACCTACTGCCGTTCCGCCCGGTCTGTATGCAGTCGTACACATCCTCCTCACCGGTCCGCTTGACCCCTCTTATTATGAGGCCCGTCAGGTCGCCGTAGAGGTCCTCCTTTAGCTGGGCCGCCTGGGCCACCTGCGCGGCCTCGGCGGCGGCTGCTGCTGCGGCACCGGCGGCCCCGCCACGGCCCGCCGCCCCGAGGCCCGCCTTGAGCGCGCTCCCCGGCACGGTCTCCACCGTCCTCGAGGCGGCAAGCCGGGTCGCGAGCGTCTTCATCTCCTTCTTGGCAGCCGCGAGCGCGGCCTCGAGGCCCGCGACCTGCGACTCGAGCGCGTCCTTCTGGGCCTGCCTGAGGTCCAGCTCCTTCTTGTGCTGCTGGCCTTCCCCGGCGAGCTCCTTCTGCGCCGCGAGCTCGGCCTTGAGCTTGGTTATCACGTCGTTGGCAGCTGATCGGGGGGACAAGGAGGAGCATCTTGTTAGCGTTGCGGCGCAGAACATGACTACAATCTGACCGCTCTGGCGAATTTCAGAGGAGTCTCGGAGGGGGGAAGTGGAGGGCCTTACATTTAGCCCTCTCCTCGCCCTGTTTCTTGAGTCGGTCAAAGTTGCGGTCCGCCTCTTTCACCCCGATCTCACGCAGGTCCCGGTACTTGGCCTCGAGGGCGTCGTACTTCCTGGTCATATCGCCCAGCCGACGACGCAATGAGGAGTCGCTGTCTTCCGAGTCTAGCCTCGTCCCCTTGCTTGGGGATGTCGTGATCGGTCGCTGTAGCCTGGCCGGGGGGTCGTCTCGGGACAGCTCTGTCGCGTCCTCCATGTGGGTATCCTCCTCGGGCTCAACCTCCATGGGATCCGCTTGCTGCGTCTCGGGGATCTCGGGCGACGGCTCTCGCGCCTTGGCTTTGGCGGGCGCGGGCTTCCGTCCCCTCTTGGCGGTGGCGGCGGGGGCTTTCGGTTCAGGGGTCTCGTCCACCACATCCTTTTGTGGTTTGGCCGCCGCCTTTGGTCGCCCCCGTGCCCCCCTAGCTTTGGTCTTTGGACGGTCGCTATCCGGCGGCGACACCAAGGCTGCGGGCATCTCCTCCTCCTCCTCCGCCTCCTTAGAGGGAGGTGCGGCCTTCGTCGCTGCTTTGCGGCCCCTCTTCGGCGCGACGACGGGCTGGTTCGGCTCCTTCTCCGCCAGGGCCTCACGATCAGACTCCTGCTCGAGCGCGGCGGCTATCCTCCCGCTCGCTCGACGCGTTGAGCTATTGCGTGTCGGCTTGGTGACCTTATTGGCGGCTGCGCGGCCCTTGGCCTTGGCGCCCTTCTTCGGGGCGGCGGGCATCCTGTTCGATGGTTTCTTCAAGGCCGTCTCCTTGGGCTCCGCAGCGAAGCCCGCTCCCAGCAGGTCGTCGTCCGAATCCGTGTCCACCAAGCCCAACAAGTTTTGTCGCACCACGGCTCGTGACATTGGACGCGTTCCCAATTTTGTCTTTGTTGTAAATTCCTAGTCTTCCCTTGTGCGCTTGGGTCCCGGTGGAGAATAAAGTCGGTGTCAGATAATCTGAAGATGGGGAAGCTGGGATGAAATTTCCAAGATGAATCGCGCTTTAATGACGCGACTTGACTGAGGCACATTCAATTGCGGGGGAACGTGTGAAGGTCAATTCCATTTGTTTTCTGAAGCGCCGAAGTAAACAATCCCCGTTTTCGCCTAGGCAACCCCCACTATCTCCCCAAAATGGGTTGGTGCAGCTCCCAGTACATACTGAGATGAGTGACCCTCCGCAAGACAAAACCTGAGTTATCGTTTGCAATCGCGCTGAGTTCATGGGGCCATCAATTGTCTGGGGCGTAATACTTTGTCTTACTATCCAGTATACCTAGACAACCCGACCTATTCTGAACAAGAGATAGTCTTTCTCATAGGTATATGTCTGCCCGGCTTTGACCCGAGGCACCGTGAAGAATATTGGCTCGTGCGCCACAATCCCCCGATTGGCTCGTCCCTGAAGTACGCCACTGAACGCATCAGCTCCCTTAAACCACCTACGCAGCTGGTCGACCAACCTTCTGAACAATTTTCTCATGCACATCTGTGTCTAATTCGTACCCTGCAGTTGTTTTTTAATGTTGGGCTCTGGGGCTCAAAAGCTGCTCACGATGGCCGACAGAAAGCGAGCCACCGATTACTTCATGGACATTGTCGTCTTCGCCGGCATGGTGAGTTTGTGCATCCCCGAAAATCAGCGCCCCTAGTTGCTGGCCGTGCGGACCCGTCCCTAAACTGACGTCTTCTTGTCTCAGACCGCAACGCTCTACTTCCTCACCAAAAACATACTGTCATCCCTCACAACAACCCTCGCCGACCCAGACAAGGAGAAGCACGAACAGGCGAGGCTAAAAGCTAGGGCGAACCTGCAGAGGTTACACAAAGACAGGGCCAATGAGGAGAAGGGGGAGGGGACAGATGGCAGCGTGCGGAGTGGCCCGCGCGTGGAGGAGCTCGTCCTTAACGAGTACGAGAACCTCATCGCTCTGGAGGTCGTTGCCCCTGAGGACATCCCCGTGGGGTTTGAAGATATTGGCGGTCTGGAAGACATAATCGAGGAGGTGAAGGAGTCGGTGATATACCCGCTCACCATGCCGCACCTCTACTCCCACGCGGCACCGCTGCTGTCCGCGCCCTCGGGCGTCCTCCTGTACGGGCCGCCGGGCTGCGGGAAGACGATGCTAGCCAAGGCAGTCGCGCACGAGAGCGGCGCTTCCTTCATCAACCTCCACATCTCCACCCTGACGGAGAAGTGGTATGGCGACTCCAACAAGCTCGTCCGGGCCGTCTTCTCTCTGGCGCGGAAGCTGCAGCCGGCGATCATCTTCATCGACGAAATCGACGCCGTGCTGGGGACCCGGCGGAGTGGCGAACATGAAGCTAGCGGCATGGTCAAGGCAGAGTAAGTTATGCCAAGGGCGGCGAAGGAGGTGACAACGAGGAACCCAGGCTGACGCGTAATTTATCACCATGCGCCAGGTTTATGACGCTCTGGGACGGCTTGACATCAGCAAACTCGTCGGGGGTCCCCTCAAGGATACTGGTCCTGGGCGCGACGAACCGCATCAACGACATCGACGAGGCGATACTGCGGAGGATGCCCAAGAAGTTCCCCGTCCCGCTGCCGGGCAAGGAGCAGCGGCGGCGGATACTGCAGCTCGTCCTCGGCGACACCAAGCGGGACCCGGACAAGTTCGACCTCGAATACGTGGCCAAGGTGACGGCGGGCATGTCGGGGAGCGACATCAAGGAGGCGTGCCGGGACGCGGCCATGGCGCCGATGCGCGAGTACATACGGGCGCACCGCGCCTCGGGCGCCCCGATGAGGAACGTGGACCCCACCCAGGTCAGGGGCATCCGGACGGACGACTTCTTCGGGAGGAAGGCCGGCCACCAGGCCGTGGCGGGCAACCACAAGGGGAGCATGACGGGCGACGGCGGCGGCGGCAGCGCCTCGAAGCAGAGCGTGGCGCGTTCTTCGGATGACGAATACGAGGATGTTGAGGAGGAGCAGAGGCCAGTGTCTCCAGACTAGGTCAGGCTTCCCCCTTGACCTTTTTTTTCTTCCTCTTCCTTTTGCCCGCGGAACTTCTTTCAGGATACATGATAGGGGGTCGGGATTCACATCCACATACACGAAACTCATGGGGATAGGGACAGGCAGTCTACGGAGCGAATTGTTTCCCTGGGATAGAATATATAATCACGAAATGATTCCCCTCTGCACTTAGATGTTGATTTTCGAACCTGCCCCTTGTCGCTCTGCCGCCTAGGCCCTAAGGATTTGAAAGACGGTGAGCTTACGGCGGACCCCATGGAGATGGAGGTTGGAAACAAGGTGGTCGGGATCTGGGTTGCGTCGACTCCTGAGGGGCTCGGGCTGAAAAGTTGGAAAAGAACGGCGTGGATTTCGGCATACATGTCAGCCTTGATGGTTGAGACTTGGCCACTCGGGACAGGTCTTGGCCAGTGGCCACTGCAGGTTAGGATGGATGCAAACTTAGTGCCGATCCTACCAGCAGCTTGGTCCCAGCTCATGGTACCCAGGGACCCTGGCCGGGAAAGGGTGCAGCCCCACGCCGGATTTCACCTTCGCCTCAATAGAGCGGACAACTGACGATCATTGGTACGTAACTCGCACTCAATAATTAGTTCGATTCAGCAGACTAATGTCCGGGGGGCGATAGCATCGGGTTTAGTGACCACAGAGTCGTGGCTTTTCATTGCGGACTTTTCATAATATTCCTCCACGGAATGGCAGGCTTGGGAGACCAGAGAATGGATGGCAACGTAGTGAATCAACTCGCACCTCGTGAGTCGCAACTTCGCCTCTCTTGTCTCCTTTTCATCTGGTCTTCTGGCTTCCTCGTTAAGCATGTGTCGAGGGGACAATCAATTGCCTGCGCGCTTAGAGTAACTATCTCAGCTAAATCTCGAATCTCGAACGGCACCAGATGATTAAGCACCAACCTCTCCTCCTGGAAGGAAGTCTTTTCAGCCTTTTTACGCACGATGATTTGATATTGGTTACGTTTGCGCTTCCTATCCGCAGCGCTCGCCTAGTCCCCGCATCCTGATTTGTTTCCAGATTTCATCGACACGGCTGGTTGGGCAGAGGACAGCTGGGGGAACATCCTGTGTGGATGTCGTGAATGTCTTCGTCTCGTCTGTTGTGTCAGTAAGCCAGTGAGCAAGTACGCAAGTGGACCAGTAAAGGATGCGTTTTCACCATCATGAATTAAGTTCTCGAAAAGTCGGTGCGCAATCCGGAACAGCACATGTTTTAGGATTTACAGACGTTGACCGTCCTGGACTCCCTGCTCGTGCGTTTTGGGGAGGCTCAAGAAGCATCCGGGCCTAGTGGCGTTTTAATGCCTGCAGGCGAAAGCTTGTTTCACTCATTCCGACCCACTAGCAAAAGCTTGCAACCCTCTAGGTCATCCGAGCCTACCTAAGGTATGCATCTCGTTTTCGAATTATAGAGTCTTGCGCAGTAAACAACTCAAAGACCAACGTGGACGCCCGCTTGAGCGTGGAGTCCGCAGACATGCATGATCCCGGCAGAAGCAAGTACGGATATATGTTGCGCAAGGAAGCTCCGGCCTCCACACCCATGCCAGCCACACCAAAGCTTGGATCGATGAACAAGCCCTAGTACGTCGTAGGGAATCCTGGGAAACCCTGGGACGATCGGGTTTGTGTTGCCCCAGCGACTCCTCCCATGCGCTGGACGAGTGAATGATGGATGATCTTCATCGCTGTGCGGGCTCCAAGCCGCCACCCCGGGAGTTGGCCGTGCGGATGATCGTCCTTGGGGAATTTGTTTTCCACACCCCAGCTCGGCAGCACACCGCAAGTCCCATGTCGAAACACAAACAGCCAATCGCAACAAGGCATCTAGCTTCACATCAACTTCAGACCACAGGAGGACGTTCTCTTTTCCGAGTCACAGAGTCACGGACTTGCAGCACACAGCCTACCAGCCCTTGATGATCTTGATCACACAGTATCTATCCACAGACGGATCAGGCGGCACACCCTTGATTGTCAAGGCGGTTGCTGTCCGCCGAGGTTCTTCGGTCTCCCCATCCCCTATTGCAGGCAAGCGCCCGATGCCATACCTCCTTTGATCCTCTCTTCATCAGCCCAAAGTACTGGTGGGTTTCAATATCGGCTCGAAGCCGGTTCAAGATCCTTCCAACACTTTGCCTCACCTGATGTCTGCGTAGTAAGTCAAGCGCGCTCTCAAACGAGCTTCCGGCCCCAGATGCAGACGGATCCTGGGCGATCTGGTTTTCCATGCCAAGGCATGTCAACATCTTAGCAGGCCGACAAAAGCCCCGTACCAAGACTTTCCAAGAGATGTCACAATTGTCGACAGACGAGTAGCAGCAGCCAAGGACCGCCACCCAAACCCATCCCTGCCAGTCTTTACCCATGCCACCAAGACAACTACACCATGCGAATACCAAAAGTCTATAAAGGTAACCCGGACGTCGGGTCAGTATCTCTCATCTGTTCCTCCTTCTTCTCCTCATCACCAGCATCATCAAGCCAGTCAAGCAGAGTCCTCTACTCTGCCTCTTCCCTTCCGTCCCCCTTTTCTTTACCGAGTTAGCCTTTCTTTCTCTTCAAGAGCCCGGTGCTCCCGTTGTTTCTACCAAGACTAAGACCTGTTGTCATTATATCCCCTTCCCATTTTCATATACCCTTTTCAAATCTTTCACAATGAGGTACTCCAGCGCCATCCTCGCCGCCACCTTCGCGGCTACCCACGTCTTCGGCCACGGGGTGGTGACAGAGGTACAGGGAGCCAACGGGGTTAATCTGCCTGGCCTCTCGCTGATCGACGACACGCCCCGCGACTGCGCCAGCCCCCGTTGCGGCTCCGAGGCGGACACATCCATCATCCGTGAGCGGGAGATGGGGACCAACAAGGCCTCTGCCCTCGGCCGCACCCAGGGCGGTGGGCCCGTCGACGCGAGCAAGATGGTGAGCCTCTTCATGGACGGCGCCTCGGCCAACAACTCGGACGTCAAGCAGGCCCGTGAGCTGCACGCGACCATGCTGGCCCGGCGCGCCGCCCTCACCCCGCGCCAGAACGGCGGCACCAAGACGCCCAAGGGCACCAAGGAGGCGTCGGTCAAGGCGGCCACGGGCATGGCCGCCTCGGCGGGCCTGCCCACCACGTCGGACGATGGCACGGTCAAGATGACGTTCCACCAGGTCAACCAGGACGGCGCGGGCCCGCTCAAGGCGGCCATCGACGCCAGCTCGGGCGGCACGGACCCGGCCGCCTTCAAGGACGCAAAGGTCACGACCAACGTCCCCGGGATCGGCATCGGCGGGCTCTCGGCCGCCCAGACCATGGACTTCCCCGTCGAGGTGCAGATGCCCGCCGGCATGACGTGCGAGGGCTCCGTCGGCGGCGCCAGCAACGTCTGCGTCGCCCGCCTGGCCAACTCGGCACTCGCGGGCCCCTTCGGCGGCTCCGTCGCCTTCACCCAGTCCCCCGCCGCCAAGAAGCGCGCCATCGAGTACAACCTGGCCAAGCGCCGGTTCGCACGCGCCCTGGCCGCCGAGCAGGAGGAGGAGTGATGGGTGTTCCCGATGGTGAAATGGGTGGGGACTGCTCTTGTCTTGGGTTGGCCAAGATTTGAGAGGACGGCAGCTTCGATTTGGGACAGCTTTTTTTTCTTCTTTTTTTCCTTCTTCCCCTTCATCTCTCCCTACTTTATTCTATTTCTTCTTCTTCTCCTCCTCGTATGTAGGTGAGGAACGCAAGTAGCCATGGAGTCTCTCTCCTTGCCAGGGGCAAAGGTGGATTTCTTAGAGGGGTTTAGTCTGTACATACAATCAACGTAGTGTTTTGTCTCCTTCTCTCCCTAGAGACACTCCCTTAGAGACGATGAGAAAGGTCTCTTCACTTTCCTCCAGATCGAGGCGCTTCCCTACTCTAAGCTGGACTTCCTCTTTCTACATACTTTCATTGAATCGGCTGGCGGGCGAGTCCAGAAGGGGAGGATCACACAACAAGTGTATATAGATCAGAGGTGGAGTTGGGTGAATTTGATGATGCACATGTTCCTTACAACAAACTCAGGATCTCCTATTTAAGAGCTTCCACCATAATCTACATTAACTAATGGCTCCCGGCACGCCAAAGCCAGGTTAGCAATGGTAATTATCACGCCGTCCGATACAACACAATAACGAGAGTCCTCGGAGCCTCACCCTAGAGCGAATGACAACCCCCCATGCAACCCTAGCTACCCGGCGCCACGAGTCACCTGCTTCCTCCGCATTGTCCAACTACTTTCTGGAGCTAGGAAAACCACGGCATTTCAAGTTAGGGAGGGCTATCTCATGCCTACATCGAAAATTTGGAGCAGTACACCAGCAGTAGGGTAGAGACAACTGTAGATCGGGTGAAGACAGGATGCTAACTAAGACCATATAGTAAATGATTTCCAACGTAGAGTTTAGAGATAGAATGGCTAACGTGAACAGGAGGGTGAGCGGGTGCGTAAACAGCTGACAGGGCAGTAGCCTAAAACAGGAGCTGTGCAAGACTTCTTGGATAAAGAAATTCACCATTCCCAGGTGCCCGCATTCTGAATCTTATCCTCAAAGATGAGGAGTGTCTTTTTCTTCCCTTGGTGACTCGGGTCGTACTTGAAGAGAATCCGCCCACGACTCGTCTTCCAAAGGGGGTCCCACTCAGTAGGCTGCCCCAACCTCAGGGTCTCTTCATCTTGAACAGGTTTATACCTGTATTCGGTCCACCTACTGGCGTCTTTGAGCCTTGGCGGGATGGTGCCAATGATTTTCCTCATCTTTTCCCACCATTTTCAGTATGGATCATCCGGGCCGATCCCGAACTTGGCTGGGCCGGTTTGAGGGATCATGAGAAAGGCGCGGATGGAGTCGTCATCAATAACACCGGCCGAGGCTTACTCCGAGTTCCAGACCTCGTTTGACTGATTCGACGAATGCCTGGTTCTGCGTCTTGTAAGGTTCGGGGGTCTCATCGTCCTGGCTAAAGGCGATGTTCTCCCAGTAGTGAGCGATGTAGATGCCCTCCTTACTGAGTATTACCAACCCAGTGCACTTAAAGGGGAAAAAAGGGGGCAGAGGGCAAATCATTAGAAATTCAAGTCCGGGGGTAGCTGACAGCGAGGAAGGACACCATAATTGTAACATAACAAATCAGTAATCATACCTAATTACTCCAACAAGGGTGTATCTGAACTTCGTGTTGCCCAAGGGCCGAAATTCGGCCGTGTTGACGTCGATCCCGGTTGCTGTGTTCGTCCAAAACAGCCTTCTCACGGTTCGGTCGAGGTATCTCCCTTTGTCATCTTCCGTGGTCTCTCGCATAACGTACCCCTCGACGTCCCCATTCTTGGGCAGTGTCATCTCACGCTCCACAAGGGTGGTGCCATTGTCTGACAAGTCCGGATCAACAAGGAGTCCCCTTGCCTGGAGCTCCCTGAAGATGGCCAGACTACAGAGACTCTTGGAGCGCTTGATGAGATGCTTGGCCTGGTCCCCAGATCCGTCTCCATGGCTAGACAAGAGGTTGGGACCATGGAGGACATCATCACTGTGCCGATCTGGAATCAAACCGGCAGTAGTTAGACATTTGATTTAGGAGAGAGACAGTTCATCAGGCAGGAGGGTAAAGGAAAGTATATATCTAGTAGTAACGGTCGGCTTGGTTGATTGACTGAGAAGTCTCTAGACTCCATCGCGACTTTGAGCTACTCCTAGCTTCTCGCGGGCTCCGCTCTGTAATCACCCCATGTTCTGATATAGATTATAGAACAGCTGGTCTCTGAACTCAACTGCCTGATGCTAACACTTGTTATTTACAACGGATTGCATGTACTCTCATTATTAGGACTCGGACGGCTTTCTCATCTGGCTGTAACCCCGGGAAGTGGTCAACCGTTATCAAACTGTCTGGAGATGGCATGTTGTCAACCGCTAAAGGTGTTACCAAAGCTTTTTAACTCGGCCACCTTTGTTCATGTTGGCCTTCAGAAGAGACCTCGATAGACTCAAGCGATCCAATGAACCTTGATCAACGTTGATCAAGACTTTAATCACCAGGGTGCCCTCAACTGCGATCACAACGCGAAGGTTACTATTTATTCCCTTCGGTGGTTGTCCGACCCAACACAACAGTATTATGGGGCTATGGGAATGGGTTCTCTACCTGGGTAGGCACATGTCATGTAGCTGTTTAATCAACACACCTGCTCAGCCCATCCTCCTCCTCGTCAATAAAGCTGCATACTAACCTACCTAACTAATTACCTATCTAGCTACCTAGCCATTTGCATACTTGCTTAGGTAGGTCGCGCAGTTCCTTTTACGACATGACAGAGCGGCCTCACATGCAACCACGTGGCCAAGGCTCCCACTTAGCCCCCGCGATCCGCTGCTCTTCCAAGTTCCAACACAACTAAAAGGAAGGGACTCTTTTCATCCGCCTGTACCTAGCCACCTAACACTGACTTCGTTCTCTTTTTTGTAACTAGTAAATCTGCTTAGCTGCCTATTTTTTTTAAACTTTATTTCCATTGTCGTCAACACAGCTAGCCGACTCATTTACCTACGTATGCACCCGTCTCTTTTTTAAGCCGTAAGCGGTCTCTTCCCGGGTCTTACCGACCCACTGTCATTGCTGATCAACTGATTCAGTGATTCCTGAGAGAAATATGGCGACTCAAGGCGGAAATCATACGCAGGATGCAGTCGCTGGTGCGAAGACTTCGAACTCAACCTCAGGCGACCCGGAGCGACCGCCTCTACCAACCGAAGGTCTCCAGTCCCGAAACCCTGAGGTGTACCAGAAAATGTACGACAACGGATGAAAAGAAGAGGATATCAACAGAGCCATGGCGGTTTTCCCGAATATGTAAGTCACAGGTATAGGTACGGCCTCGTCTCTGGAGCCTGGCCGCACCACAAGTCTGGCATCTGATTCTAGCATGGCGCCCGAGTCTGAGTTGCCACGGTCTTTAGGCACCAGATTATACCAGGTCTGCCCGCCATCAAGTGGCTACTTGATCATGGGATGGACCCCAACTTACCCAAAGACAGGGGTACGAGTGGTGTCCGGGGCGCTCTCACGCCCATGACTGCGGCTTCCTGATGCGGGTCCCTATCCAGCAACGTCATACCGACCATGGAGCTCCTTTTATCGCGTGGAGCGGTGATAGAGCCCTAGATTCTCGAAAACGCCTTTCGATGGCGGCGTCATTTCCGGTACCAAGTCGAGGTCTTGCAGTGGTTGGTGGACCACGGGGCGGATGTGAACTATCCCATGCGCTCCAGCTCGACCCTCCTTCATGCCGCTGTCTCGAAGGAGAGCGTGGAGCTAGTCAAGTTCCTTCTCGCAAACGGCAGCAACACTGAACCCAAAGGCATATTCACTGGCCTGACCGCCGAAGAAGAAGCGATGTCAATGGGGTTGACCGAGATATACGATGCATTCAGGGAGCATCAGGGCTTAGAAGCCAATAAGACGCACAAGGGCGGCGGGCAAAATCAGTGGAGCCGACGGTTACGGCCCCGCGGGTAGCCGAGGCGGGTAAGCGGGGAGCCAACCCACGAGTCCGGGATGGGTGGGGCCGTCTGACAAATGGCGAGTGATATCGTTGTCGTCTCGTTCGAATGTTTGGGTGGGCAGACGACGCCGCGCCTGTGCAACCTGTTTCTTGAGCAACAGGTGTGACGGGGCCTAGTCAAGAGCGACCATCGGTCCGCGCTTCACCCGAAGGGAAGGGCAAAACAAGCGCTTGGAGTTTATATATGTGGCCGACCATTGGGGGCGGCCACCGGGGGCGGCCACCGGGGGCGGCCACTTGAGGCGGCCATTGGGGCTATGGTGTTTCAACTGATACTTTTGACTCCCTTGGTCGCAGTTCGGAGGCCGCCGCAGAAGCGACCTTGCTGGCTCGCTGGGGATAATCGGCTACTACAGCGGTGTTAGCACGGTTGTAGGATGCTTCTAAGACGAGGGTACTTGCTACTAGGAGTGACCTGAAGAGGCTTGGAAAGATGGAATGTTTGCGAACAAACTAAGAATGTGCATGGCGGCATGATCGTGAGTGATGATGGTGATAGAGCGGCACACTGCTAGAAGCAGTCGCCCTGTACTAAGAGGGCAACAATTAAAGCGAGGAAGAGGTTATAAAGCCAGCATGTCATGCCTGTTTGCTTGCTGTGGATGGTGAACAGTCTCGGCGACCCGCTCAAGCTGAAGCTTATCCCCGGCAGCCTTCGAAGGAGAGCCGATCCGAAGGACTACAAGGACTACTACGTCGCCCTCGAGTGGGCGCCCAGGGATTACGACGAGGAGGGCTGCCTGACCAACTGCTCCGCGACGTTCGAACAGCTGCAGAACAGCGAGTGCGGCAGCTCAACGGGCGGTACGATGAAGGTCGACAGCTCCATGGACAACATGTGCGGCGTCTGGTCGTACACGATCGCGTACGAGCCTCTGCTCAAGGCGCCAATGGTCCTCTCGGGCCTGACGTGCCACCAGGAGCCGTCGAGCCATTATGACGTTAACCCGAGCATGCAGGATATTTAGGGCTTGTTGTTTTGTGTCCACGATAAGACCAGTCGCAAGATGAAGGCGGGTGATCAGCCCTTCCGATGAGGGGAAGGGTAAGGAAATCACGTATTGTACACCATCAACTGGATCGAGGGGTGCGTGACAGAGGTCGAAGAGCAGGATGTTCGGGCGCCGGTGCCTGGGTCCTTGGGTTGCAACGAGATCTTCAGGGGGAACTATCTTGGATGTGAGAGACCAAAAACAAAGCCCATGGAATCTTCACCCTCCAATCTTCATGCTCACCTGGAACAGCCCAAAGGGTACCCAAAGGGGATTTCCGTACTGACAGTCATTCTTGCCACCCATTCTAGGCAACAACGGAGGCGTGGGCGGATAGCGACAGGCCGGATGCCTCAAATATGGCTTCGCGGGAGGCGGGTTTTAGGCACCAACGGGGGCGTGGGCGGATGGCGACGACAGGCCGCTTTGTGGTTACTCGTAGATGAATTCTGCGAGCTGGGAGACGGAGGACTCTGTTGGATAAAACGATTCCCGAGAACCGCGTCGGCTTTTCCGGCGCCTCGACGCCCTTATGTATGCACGACTTGCTTTATACCCCCTTTAAAACGCCCGAAACATGTCAAAATCAGATCTCCATAGAACCGTAACGCCTCTCGCCACCCCCGCTTCGCAGCCGTCCCATTCCCCAAACGCAGAAACTTTTTCACAGCAGCTCGAAGTCGTCCAGCTTGTCCTTGTACTTCATGATGTTCCTCTTGACCTTGCTGCCCACGGCCCACGTGACAAAGTCCTCCATGGAGCGCGTGATGAGCATGGCCGGGTCCGTCGCCACCTCGGTCCCGACCCGGACATGGCCCTGCTCGATGAGCTTGGTGGCTGCCTG
This sequence comes from Pseudohalonectria lignicola, assembly GCA_003049395.1. Lineage (NCBI taxonomy): Eukaryota > Fungi > Ascomycota > Sordariomycetes > Magnaporthales > Ophioceraceae > Pseudohalonectria > Pseudohalonectria lignicola. The sequence continues at coordinate 29,551 of PYSP01000352.1, forward strand.
CACCGTCTCCGCCATGCGCAGCCTCGTCATGACGACGGGCAGCCGCCTGCGCGCGAAGGCGCTGACCGTGGCCCCGTGCTCCACCGCCGAGAGCTTCGACTGCGTCGACAGGATCCCCACGTCGTAGAGCTTCTCCAGCAGGAGGGCCTCGTGCTTCCGCCGCACCGGGTTGTCCGGCGGGAGGAGGCTTAACCTGTGTGCTAGCTTGCGGAGGGACTGTTGCCATTGGGAGGGGAGGAAGCATGAGCATAGGGGGCAAAGAAGAAAAAGAGGGGGAGGCGGCTAAGTACGCAAGGGCGGAGGGAAGCCGCTAGTCACTCACCCCGCACATTGAGTTGTATGTGTGGTAGTCAGACGGCTTCTGGATCATGTATCTCCTGGCTACCGAGGCAGCTCTGTGATCCTGGTCGCCCTTGTAGGTGACGAAGTCGACCTTCTTGAGCAGTCTACCAAAGAGAAGTGGTTAGTCAAACCCCTTCCACATCATGCGCCATTGTGTTTGTGAGCGGCGCGGACCAAGCCAACTCCTTAGGAGGAGAACCAACAGAAAAGAAGCTTACTTTTGCTCATGATACTTGAGTTTTCTGACCATCGTGAAATCTGTGTGTGCAGGAGAAATGGCCTGGTGTGTTCCGGGAGGTGGGTGAGCGGCAATGGTTGAGGTGGAGATGGAGGCTCCCAAAAAATTGTAGCTGGACCAGGTCCCACAAAACATGCACACCCAAGCTTCAACTGCCTGCCGGATAGCCCCTTATCGATAACACCCCACTCCACCTCCGTTTGGTCCCTTGTGCGGAGCTCGGTATTACCTAACACCGGGCAAAAAGAACTTGAAGTGGGTCCCCATCCGGGACACCGACCCATCGGGACGCATCCATCATGAGCCTGCCGGCATCGAGATCACCACTCACCGGGGAGCGCGTATGAAACCGACGCTATACGGTGGCTATTCTATACAGCACAAGGACTTCACAATGCCACCAAGGCTCCCCTCCCTCTCATCAATAGCACGGCAATGGCGGACCCCCGCCGCACAAACGCAACAACAAACATCTGGAATCTCCTCTCGCGGTAGCCCACGTACGTGCTGTATCCACCTTAGCTGTCCCTCCTCATCCCCAACCTGAAATATCACACCAGCACGCCCGTGGAGATCTACCAGATCGAGCAAGAATCAACTCAGCTAACAAGACAGGGGGCCAACCCAACTTCGAACAAATCAGTACTCGCCAGAGGAGGCTTCTCCTCCAACCACTCCTCCTTCTCCCCCCCGACCTCCTCCGCCGACGCCCTCCGGTCCCTCGACCGCGATGACGACGGCGCCGGCGCCGTCACCCTCTCGAGGGCCAGGCAGATCCTCTTCAACCCGGAGGCGCAGGCCCAGCTGAGGGAGGACGGCCGCAGCGCGCGGGCCAGGACCACGGAGCAGCTCAGGGGCGTCAAGGCACAGGAGGAGTACATGCGCCAGACCCACCGCCGCTGGAACGAGGGGGAGGTGTACAGCCCGCACGATCTCGCCCCCGAGGAGCTGAGCAGGTTCAAGGGGTACCGACCGCCCAGGCTCGATGTGGTGGACCTGCTGGAGATCAGGCCGCTCGATGAGTACCAGGTGCGTTGCGTTTGTTTTTTTTGACGGATGTGCGCATCCTTGTTGCATTGCATAACCCCCCTCTCACACAAACAAGACCCGTTGCTCTCTTTTGCTACTTTGTGTTTTTTTTGGGTTCATTTGCTTACTTACCCTTCCCGCCACCGCTACCTTCCCGACACAGAACTTCGCCATGATCTCCGAGTACATGACCCCTATGGGCAGGATAAAGCACTCCAAAGAAACAGGCCTCAGACTGGTCAACCAGCGCAGGATGGCCAAGGCCATCCGCAGGGCCATCGGCCTCGGCATCCACCCGAGCGTGCATTCCCACCCGGAGATCCTCAAACTACGGCACAAGAACATGCCACAACAGTCTTCCTCCGCCATGGCGGGGACGGTGGGTCTGAAGTACAGGATTTGAACAAGGAGGGCAAGTGGGCGCGGCTGTCTGGTGTCTGGCGGAACGCGGTGCTACGAGGGGATCTACCAGGACACCGGTCAAGGAGCGAGTGGCCCTCACCACCGGACAGAGATATGTACAACACATTGTATTCCAGTCGTAGTATAGAAAGCCAAATTTTGTACAGGCGCAAATGTGTCTATATACTCTTATAGATCCTTTAGTCTTCTTCTTTTCTCTCCCCGCAACCTCGGGGCTGTTCGTACAGCAAAGATAACAATCACGGGCCCCATATCCAGCCGGCGCTGGAGATCCGAACTATGGCGTGATATCGTCTCTCGGGTGCTTGAACTCAAGCAGGCCAGTCTCGGCGCTTTTTGAACGCGGAAGCTTGCGGGTCAGCTCGCTCCAGAGGCTGGCGTACTCGCGCCTCGCCCACTCCTCGAACTGTTCCTTGTACTGAGGGCCGGGAAACGCGTTGTAGACGATCCGAAGCCTGGACAGCCTCTATGTTCAGTGATCAAACCCATCTAGTTCGGGGGGAAATGGAGGAATGAAAAATTGAACAAAGAAACTGTTTTTACTCACATCGAAACATCCGGATGGTAGCCCACGCTCCCATCCATCCCCCTCAGCAGGCCCTTCACCTCCTCCACGTTCCCCTGCCCAGCGATAGCGCCCAGGTAAGCCCCAAACACGAAGGGCAGCACCTCAACGTCCATGCGCTGCATCTTAGCCCAGACCTCCCTAGCCTTAGCGTCGCCGAAGGGCAGCCTCTCGCAGGCCCAGAAGACGGCGGCCAGGCTGTTGTAAGAGGGCCCCTCGGCCGAGTGGGTCACGTCGCGCCAGAACTCGAGCGACGTGGACGGGTCCCCGCAACCCGTGTAGGCCATCATGAGCGCGTTGTACAGCCTCGTGTCCGGCTGGACCCTCGCGTCCATCTTGAGCATGTTGTGCACCATCCTCAGGCTGTGCCCGTCCGGGTGCAGGGCCAGGCTGGCCAGCGCCCGCACGTACGTGTCCAGGTCCGGACGCATGCTCTCGTTGCCGTGCGCCCGCATGTGCCCGAACACCATCACGGCCATGTCGGGCCGCCTGCGCGCCCGGAAGAAGGCCTCCATCAGCCGGACGCGCGTGGCGCGGTCCGTCTCCGGGAAGAACTGCCTCAGCAGTGAGTAGGCGTCCCAGACGCGCCGCGTGCTGTGCGCCTCCGACAGGCAGTACGACACCATGGCCTCGTGCACCACCCGCCGCTCCTCCAGGCTGTACCGGAACGTGTGCAGCGACAGCGTGTCCATCAGCTCGAACTGCTGGTCGTTCTCGAGGAAAGCCAGGCTCAGCGCCGCCGTCGTCTCCGGCTCCAGCGGCACCCGGAACTCCTCCACCAGCCCCAACACCTCCATCAGGCGCCCGCTGTTGCCGGGCTGCTGCTCGGCCGAGCAGAGCACCCGGAGGTACTTGTTCGCCACGGGCTCGATGTGCGCGTGCGCGTCCAGGCCGTCGTCGAAGCCGTTCTCCGGGGTTTCCGCGTGGTTCATGAGCCGCCTGAAGGCCTCGTGAGCGCCGCTGAAGTCCCTGGCCTCGAGCCGGTACTCCACCTGCAACGCGTAAGTGTGCGCGTCGGGCTTCAGCCGGAGGCTCGTGCACCACGATAAGAACCTCTCGGCCAGGAGCGGGTCCTTCATGTCCATCGCGGTCCGGATGAGGGAGTTGATGGTGGTGATGTCTGGGTACGTATTGTCCTGCCTGGCCAGCTTGTGCACCAGCTCCTTGATGTCCTGGACCCCCTTGCCCAGAGACGAGACCGCCCACTGCAGGATGACGTCCCAGAACTCCCTGTGCGGATCGCTGTCGCAGAGGTTTTGGAACCTCTTTCGCACAACTTCTTCTACCTCGGGCTGCCGTCTCGAATACTCCAACAACTCCTTGTAGGTGTCGGCCGTCTCGGTCACTTTCCCTTTGTCGAACCACATCCACAGCGAGTCCGCATCGTCTCTCCTAGCGTAGAAACTTGTCATGATCTCCTTGAACGCAGGGCCGTAAGGAATTCCTTGACCTTCTGTTGCCGAAACCGCCAAACGCAGCGCCTTTTCATCGCCTTCGTTCGCAATCCCACGTAATATGACCATCCACAGATGAACATCTTTGGGTTGTAGCCGCCGTCCTTGATAGTATTCCACGACCCGATCGAACGCCTCTTTTGCGGCGCCATATTGACTTAGCGCAGTCACATAGCCTCGAAAGTCCTCCCAGTACTCCTCGCTGTTTCCCCTCCCGACCTCTCTTTCTGTTGAACGCTGCCGACGCAGTTCCTGGTACACCTGCCTGGCGAGTTCTAGATGGTGCTTGCAGTCATCCCTTGGCCTATGCAATAGCACCTCCTGCACGCGCAGCAAGGGGTTGAGGCGTAACCGTGGGCCGTCGGCCGAGGGATCTTGCAGATAGAAGAAGACGCGAAGCGCACAAAATGCCTGCGTAGCGTTGGCAGGTCTGCGATGTCTTTGCTTGTAGGTGAAAAAGCGGACGAAGCCTTCAACGAGATCATGCCGGGGTGGCGGGCGAGCGACCTCGGTCTCGCTGGCCCTAAATTGAAGTAGTACATCGTACCCAGGTTCGAATTCAGGCTCCTTGACCTCTCTTGGGGGCTTCTGGAAGACTCCAAAGAAAGTTCTCCTGCTTGGTCTTCGAGCTAGGAAGATATACGACGGTATAGGAGCGACACATAGTCGAGGGCTTTGGTGGGCTAAGCTCAATGAAAGGAGCGGGAGGAGCGGGCTATGGAGGGTCCGGAGTCTCGGGCTGGCGCGGTAGACATTGCGGGTGAGCTGGGCCCGCATCGTGGGAGTCGCAGAGGCGAGCTATCGTACGGGGAGCTGCTGGTTCCTATGAGCCATTGGGCTTCAAAATGTGTGGAGTGAAACGCGCGTGTCAATATTGGTGTGGCATCTACCTAGGCATGATGGTGAATCTTGCTGTCCAGCGTGCCCGAGCTATTCAGACAGCACGGGAAGGATGGGGTGTCGTAACTTTTTGAGAAGCCTCCAATTCTCGACTGTGGTCCAAGCTTGCGGATGTTCTGCCAGTGCTATCATGTACCTACGGCCCACCACCCTGCCAAGCCTGTTCCAGAGACATGTCAGGTGACCTCGTCGGCTTTGATAAGGTTTCCATTTTCTTTCTCTTTTTCGTAGCGATGCTCCCAATGACCGATTTTTAATAATTCTCACATATTTTCCTCCAGCGGCGCTCAGCCCGTTTCCTTCAGAAACTCGGGGTTAATCACCCATCCCCTCGTTCAATCTTGTCACAAGGATGGCTCAAGGAGCAGTCAAAAATTCTGCGAAGCCCGTGCAGGCAGGCAAGTCGAAGGCTCAGCCTAAGAAGGGCGCCCGAGTTACCAAGCCTAAAAAGGCGAAGAACTCGAAGGCGGACAAGCTCGTCAAGAAGTTCTCCTCCGGGATGATTGGTCGGACTGAGAAGCTTTTAGGCGAGCGTGCCGGGCACCTTGAGCTGATCGGCAAGGGGAGGACAAAAAACAAGACGGACGAGGAGAAGAAGAAGCAGGCGGGAGGCTCCAAGAAATTCGGCTGAGAGAAGGAGAACCGCCCAGACGGCGGCATCCATCCGGAGAGACGCACGCGTGTGCGTCAAACATACAGAGTAAGGTGTGACAACCCCTTGATCTTCAAGTGACCTATTCTAATCACCGCTCTCACATAGGACTGTCCATGGCATCCGCCAGCCCTACATGGGCCTGGGCACCAGCCGTGTCTGAAGACAGCAACATCTCTTGAACTTCACTCAGGGGTTCAGTTGACGTGAGGGAAGATTCTGAAATTATGAATCGGCAACTGGAAAAGCTGGGGCTGGTCATTACCGCTCAAATACTCCGCAGCCTCATCAGTCCCCGCCAAACTGATGATTAGGTGGCACACCAACATGGAGCTTGGCCTTTCCAACCGACTGTTCATGCCACGAGCCTCCCCTTGTCACATAGCTACGTAGCTCGATTGCAAGAATAAGATGCACACTCCCCAAGCCCCAAGCTGCGGCCGTATACCCCTTTCATGTTGGCTCGGCGCGCGTCATTCAAACTGACAGCCTTCCACCACGAACTCGTTTAATCGGGCAACCCACTGATCACTATCGGTCCTGGCATTGCTCCGAGGTTAGTAGACGAATAAGGAATAAAGAATGCACTCTTTGCCGTCCCCTTGTCATTCGTTTCATTGGTCACTCTGACCAGAGCGATTTCTTCGCCTCAGAGCCATAGGGAAGACGACGACAGACAGACTCTGGGACGGAGACAAGGATAAGAGATTTGAAATATGCCATGCTATCATGTATTTAAACCCTCGCCTCTGACACTATCCGATTACCGCGATATTCTCGTCATTGCATGGAAAGCAGGACTTGAGATCGTGCATCTGATCTGAGCCATTCTGAAGTCCTGAACCCGGCGGCCCGGTCTAACATGACCAGCTCCCCCACCAACCCACCATCCGAGGTACAGATTAGAAATGAGAATAAGGGCGGCATAATAATTAGCCCACACAACCGTGCCCCTAAATCATTCCCTAGTAGTACAAAAGGGACTCTGGTCCTAGGAGTGTAACCCCTTTACTTCAGTTTCCTCACATTCTCCCAGCGTCGACGCCATGCAATCCTCACCCAAGCAGCAACCCCTTAACTATATTCTAAATATATAACTTATTTTTTATTTTTTGGGTCCTTCGCCTTCTCATATCACCCTCGCTCTTAAATGCAGACCCTCTAACTTTGAGGGAGCCATACCAACCAAAGCATCCAACATCCACAATAAAAAAATCAACTCAACAGGAAGACATGGCAAAGCCAACATACCGGGAGGTATTCTTAGGCCTCATGGGCCCCTGGATCTTCATGTCCGCATCCCTGACATTCCTCCCCGGCACGCTCCTCCGCCTCGTTTCCTCCTCGTCCTTCTCCACGCTCCTCTCCCCCTCGGCCTTCCAGGCCGCCTGGTTCTCCGACTTCTGGGCCTGGGCCGGCCCGTCTATCCGGGACACCGGGGGGGCGCGCGTCGTGGCTCTGCTCCGGGGCAATATCCACCGCGGCGCCGTCAAGCAGGAGGAGGGGGATGAGGCGGGTAACGGCGGCGGGCGGGGTTCGTCACGGCCCCCCCACCCACCCGTCTCC
>PYSP01000353.1:0-36360 GCA_003049395.1 Pseudohalonectria lignicola
TCCTCACGGTTGAGGTCAGGGGTAAGTAAGGCTTGGCAAGCTTGGCAAGCCTACCCTTGATCCAATTCTTCCATTTTTCAATAGAAAGCCTTAATAACTCCCTAAAGCCGCTAGTGAAGCGACGATAAGCACGATACTCAGGTATAAAAATAAATAAAAAACAAGCCGAGAGGAAACGTCTATCTTTAAGGGGGTAAAACCTCTTAAAAAACCCCCCGTATACTATTTACTATTTATATATACTCACTTCTTAAGGCACTTCCCTTACCCCGACTCCGAAGACTTCGACGGGTGTTTATCCCCGGAGATACGACGGCGGGCCGGCGGCGAGCCGTCCCGGGGGTCGGCTGGATCTATAAGGCACTCCCGGAGATCTTCTTAGGCGTCGACACCTCCTGACCCGCACCCGATGAACTATTTAACATCTAGGTGTTCCCGCGCGCGGCGGAGCGGTCAGAGATTATCGCTTAGTTATCGGAGCCGCGCCGGTCCCGGGATCGGGACGTGATTAAAGTGGCCCGCGAGGAGGGCGGAGCTACCGCCTTACGAGCCCTTGCCACGGCTAACTTACGCTCTAAATAAGTAATATGGTCTTAGCCACTTCCGCTTAGGACCGACGGTTCCTAATCGAGCGGTCCGCGAGTAAAGGACGGGTTATAAGACGAGTCGGCGGTAGACTCTGTTAACCAGGACTCGGTACGTACCGCGGTCGAAGGGGTAAAGTCAGAAGACCCTATTACCGCCTTACGCCCGGATTATAACATATTAAATATATTATCGTCCTCGGAGTCGTCGTCATCTTTAATAGTGATGACTTGGCTTTTCTATCGCGTCTTAAGGCCGACGCAGGGTGGAGAAGAGGACGAGGCGACAAGCGTTATAAGTATGGCCGGCTCGATCGCCGGAGGGAGCCCTTTAGTAAGCGAGATAAGCGGTTCAGGGGCGATAGGCTTAAGGGCCGCGGGCTTATTCTTCGGTTTACAGGTATATTTAAATAAAGGCTTTCGGGGCTCCGCCGGCGGATTAGTCTCTTAGCCCGAGCGGGGAGGGTAATATCCCGCCCTTATAAGGGCTACGGCGTTACCGCGAGCCGCCCGCGGACTAGGAGGCGGGGGCGGCGGACCTATAAATATTATAACCGATATAAGAGTTATTTCAAGCGGGGTAAAAGCCTTAAAAATCGCCGCGGGCGCGGTAGCGGGCCCCGTCGAAGCTACCGTAGGCGGAGGAATCGGAGGTATAGGATTAATTATAAGCGGCGTAGGAGTTACATTTACTACCCCGGGGAGGGCTAGCGACTCTTCGTCGTTACGCCTTAAGTCCTCGGGCGCCTCGTCGGCGCCGTCCTCGGACATCGGGGCCTCCGCCACCTTTACACCCCTTAACTCCTCGTAATGATTAAGGTAAAGTTACTAAAGTTATTCGTAAGCCCCGCTTACGCGGAGTTAAGTAGCGTAAAGAGGAACGTATTTAACGTCTTTAAGGAGAAAGCGGGGAAGAGTTAAAAGCTTGTACTCGTGTCGATTAAGGCGCGCTTATAAAACGCCAGGTTAACTAAGTATCGACGAACGTTTATTAAAAGGTTTATTTATAACTAGTAGCTTAAGAGGCGGGATAATTTGCCGGGCGAACTCCTGGCGCTTTTAAATATGCGCTTTAAAAACTCCGTCGGGTAACCTATTCTTCTTCGCGCCAGTTTAACCGAAAGCTCCGCGATGTTAAGACGATAAGTGGACGATTGTTTAAATAAGGTTATAATATTCTTAACGGAGCGGGGCGGTCGCGCGCGGCGGAAGAATCTCGGTAACGTCCTTTTAAAAGGGCTCGATATCGCGGCCGAAGCGTATTACGTCGACGACCTCGCCTAAGATGCTGGCAGGAATCTGAACCGTTTAGTTAGCGAAACTCTTATAAGGAACGAGAGCTAAGGAGAAACTTACGCATTCGTAAGAGTCCTTTACATCGACGCACTTCTTATAACGCTTAATACCTACTTTCTTAATAACGCATTTAAACTTCGGCTACGAATTATTCTTAACTATTACGCGGACCGTACGCCGGAAACATTATTCGTAAAGCAAGTCGTTTATATTTACTATCGTGAAATCGTAAAAAGGTACAGAGTTTAAATTATTAAGCTCTTTATCGTCGTTAACAGCTTTATCGAAGTTTATAACGTCGGGGATAACGTTATTAATTATAATTAGAAGGAAAGTGAGTAAATAGCGATAAAACGCTTACGAGCCGGAATAGAATAAATAGCGATACGATTATAAACTTAAGTCTCGGCAGCGACCGACTGAGCGAGTTATCATGATCTAGGAAGAAGAGGGTGTGACTGCAAGTTTGGCAGGGCAGTCAGAGAAGATAGCGCTATGGAGAAGAAAAGAAAAAGAAGAGAAAAGGAAGCGATTCTCAACAGCCCTTAATATCTTTACGGGCAGTGGGGCAGGGCCTAGCCCTGATCCTATTCCACGTCATCGATGCCTCGTTATTCATTACAAGGCGGCAGCGACGAGTGAATCCCTACTCGTGCTTTCCTATTTCGGCGACTGAGGTCAGTCGCCCCCAGGGGGGGGGATAGTTGTCACGGCCTGTGTTAATAATGGGCCGCCAGCTGCCTGCCAACGGTCAGGCAGCGACTCGCTAATGCCTTAGGCCACCAGGCCTTTAAAAGGATTAACGTGTTACGACCAGACATCCAGGACCAACGAAGAACGGAAGAACGGAACAAAAGAAGCCTAGCGGGCATAGCCCTACAGGCCTGGCCTGAAGAAACGGCCACAGGAAGCACGGACCAAGCGGTCACGTGACTAACACCTCACCGGCAGGCACGGATATGTCTGCTATGTCTGCTATGTCGCATAGCACTGATATCCGTAATATGTCTACTATGTCTGCTATGTTGCATAGCAGACATATCAGACATAGCAACCACTTACTACGGAAGAGCTACGAATATATAAAGGACACACATTCCCTACCTAGATAGATAGAACAGCTAGTTAGCTCTTCAGTAGTCAACTTGATAATATATCTCCTTTCTGAAGCGAGAGACCGATTAGCAACACCTCACCGAGTGACCAGTCCGTCCCATCCCAGTCTACCTCATCCAAACAAGCCTTACACTAAGTCCAGCTATTCTATGAGAGAATCTCGTCACCCAGTATAAGTCTCGCCGTACTCGTACCTGAACACAAACCCGTTAATTAAGCCCATTAGTATCTTATATACTAGTAGACCCTGATCGTCACACTTTAACTACTCCTGTTTATAAGTACCCCGAGACTTAAATAATACCCTTTTACAGTCCCCTTCACTATATCCACCCAGCGCACTACCCCGCCACCCCAGGCAGCCCGTGGCTCTACCGCCACCGGCCCGACCGCAACGACCGAGGACCTCCATCGCATAATGGTACTCCTCCAGACGGAGAACGACCACCTTAAGGGGCTAGTCCAACAACGACCCCCCCTTGGCAACACCAACCTGAAGTTCCCCAACCCTGACCCGTTTAACGGCAGCCCAGGAACCCTCCAGGGGTTCCTAACCAAGACACGCGCACACCTGAAGTTCTACGAAGCCAGCTTCCCCGACGACGCCAGCAAGATCGTGTACGTTACATCCTTCCTCAAGGACAACGCACTGGCCTGGTTCGAACCCACCCTGCGTGACTACCTCGACAACGAGCACGCAGAAAGGAAGAAAGACACCCGATAGATCTTCAACGATTACGACAACTTTAAGGAAAACCTACGGGAGGCCTTCGGCGACCCCGATGAGGAACGAGTGGCTGAGCGCCACCTCGCTCACTTGACCCAAAGGGGGTCCGCCTCGGAATACGCCTCGCGCTTCCGATAAGTCTCTACTAAGCTCCCGTGGGGAAAAGAAGCCCTTATGGCCCGGTTCTACGCCGGACTTAAGGAAGAAGTGAAGGACGAACTCGTTAAGGAGGACAGGCCCGACGTATTTTCCGAATACGTGGAGATAGCCGTCCGTATCGATAACCGACTGTACGAAAGAAAGATGGAGCGTAAGGGGAAGGCCAGCGACCGCCCCTGGAGTAAAGACGCCCGTCGACCTAATATTAACAAGGCCCGATAACGCCTTTAAACAAGTACGGCCTATAGACACTATAACGGCCCTATAAACCTCGGCGCCACCCGATACGATAGAAAGCCCCGTAAGGATCTTAAGAGCGGCAAGTGCTTTAACTATAACCAGCCTAGTTATATAGCCCGAGAATGCCCGAAGAAATGGCGCCCCGTACCCGAAAAGCACCGGACACTTAACCTTACGAGGAAGGATACGGCAAACGAGTACGCACTCCTCTCGTGGACCGCATGTTATAACGATAACTACCTCACCCATTAAGACTCTAAGGACGGAGTAGGATAGTACCTTAAGGCACCTAAGAAAAAGACCGTCGCCATGCTACGCCGACGACCTATTAAGAAAGAAGAGAACCCGGAGGACGATGCGATCGCCCCGGACGACTTTATCTCAGTGGTTAACAGGACCCCTATATAATCTCAAGCACTCGTACCAGTAAAATAAAAGCTACCGGAGAGTAGCTCCGGGGACGATACCCACGAGGAAGAAAAACCCCGCTATTACGGCTAACGAGCTTATAAAGTAAACGGAGGATATGAGAAACTAGTTATCGACCCTTACCGGGACGATTAGTTAATTACGATCCCAGGCTTAGGACGCTTGGAAGCGAAAAACGACCTAACGACGTGGGAGAATCACGGAGGGAAATTCGGAGACTACGAATTCCTCGACCCCCGATATACGTTATATAACCTTATCTTTTAGGCTAAGTACTTCGTAAATAACTACGGCAAACATTACGTCGCTAAGGTATAAAACCAGTTCTACCTACGACGACGAAAATAGGGATTAATCTCGCATATCTATTAGTCCAGCGAGCTTCCCTATTAAGTACTACAAATCCGACTCATTTAAAATAATGAAGTAGTGTTCACCCTAAATAGTTAATACCTTATAGTCTATTATAACACACCGTACGGACGGTGGAACGACTGCGATAGAGTAACGTGTAGATTATATATGCTAGTAAAAGTATAAGCTTGGCACGAGTTATAACCCTTAGAGAAGCTAGTCACCGCTTCTTAAGACCCTTAAACTCTAGACGAGGGAGGATACCCGCTTAGGAAAGTTAAAATCCCGGACGTTACCAGAGCACGGGAAGTAATCGCGAGAAAGAACGCGAGAGATATATAGCAGTTAAAAAACTACTAAGGCTAGCCGGAACAGGGTACCGGATAGCTAAATAAGTTAAGGGAATCAGGGCCCTACGAATAACGAGCATCCTTAAGTACGAAGATATAAACCACTTCCGGCTAGACGCTAAAATCTTCAATATACCGACGCAGGCCCTTTTAAACAGCGGAGCCTAAGGAAATTACGCGTCACCTAGATAAATCAATTTACACAGGATCCTATAGCAGTAAAAAGGCGAGCTATATAAGTTACAAACCGTAAAGGGAGAACCCGTTCACTACGGTGGAGGAACTATCGATAAGGAGATTACGCCCCTCTAACTGGTTATCGGTAACCACTTAAAGACGATTACCTTAGACATTACGGAGATCGGAGAGTAGGAGGTGATACTTAATATCCCTTAACTTCGAAGGAATAACTTAAAGATAAACTGGATAATAGGCCAAGTTCAGTAGGACGACTTAGTCGTAAGGTAGAGTTTAAAGTAAGGACCCTTAAATAAGTTAAAAAGGATCTGGAGAGTAAAAGGATTAAAGGTTTAAGAGAAAGGAATCGTAACTTCCCTTTACCCGGCGCGAGCGCCAGCCCTAACATTAACATCGGAGGAAGAAACCGCGATTATCTATAAGCGGCCCCGATCAGAACTATAAGCGATACCCCCGGAGGATCGACTTACCCGAATACCGATAGAATATCAGTAATACCGATAACTCTTCGCGGAAGAACTCGAGACCGGATTACCAGAATATAGCTCGTTCGATTACGAGATACCCCTGAAGGAAAGAACCCAGCCTAAGTTCCAGAAAATATACGGACTTAACCCAGTACAAATAAAGGCCCTCGATTAATACCTCGAGGAAAACCTTAAGAAAGGATATATTAAACCTTTTATATTACCCGCGGGATACCTAATCCTCTTCGTCCTAAAGAAGGGATATACACGAGAAAAACCCCGCTGGAGACTTTACGTAGATTACCGAGGCCTTAACGATATTACGATTAAGAACTACTACCCGTTACCCTTAATTAACGAACTCCGAGACCTCCTCCACGTAATATAATAGTTTACGACCTTAAACCTTAAAAGAGTATATAACCTTATTAGGATAAAGTTAAGAGAAGAGTAGAAAACAGCGTTCCGTATAAGGCGAGGACATTTCGAGTACCTCGTTATGCCTTTCGGCCTTACTAACGCCCCAGCCACCTTCCAGACTATAATTAACTAAGTACTCCGAAAGTACCTGGATACGTTCGTAGTAGTTTACCTCGACGACATCCTTATCTTCTCCAAGACACTCGAAGACCACTAGTAATACGTCTATTAAATGCTATAGAAACTGGAAAGAGTAAAGCTTCTTATCGAGCTAGAGAAAAGCACCTTTCACGCCTAAAAAGTCACTTTCCTCGGATACATTATCTCACCCGGCGAAATACGAATGGAAGACTTTAAAATCACGGTAGTACGGGAATAGCCCTAGCTAAAGAACGTTAAGGACGTTAAGGCATTCCTCGGCTTTATAAACTTCTATAGGAAGTTTATAAAAGGGTACGGCGTAATCGCTACCCCATTCACTAACCTGATAAAGAAAGACTAGAGCTTCGATTAGAGCCAGGGAGCCTAGCGAGCGTTCGACTAGCTGAAGGAATAAGTCCTCAGCGAGCTAGTCCTGAAAATACCAGACCTAATGAAACCGTTCGAGGTCGAGACAGACGCCTTTAACTACGCGATCGGCGCGCAGCTCGGATAAAGAGACGAAGAAGGACGACTACACCCGTACGCCTTCTTCTCTAATAAGCTCTACGGACCGGAGCTTAACTACTAAATCCACGATAAAGAACTTATAATAATTATTAAAGCGTTCGAGGAATGGAAACCCTAACTCTCAGGAACCAGATACGAGGTTAAGGTTTACACCGATTATAAGAACCTTACCACCTTTACCACTAGTAAGGATCTGAATAAAAGATAAATTAGATGGTCGGAATTCTTATCCGAATTCCACTTCAGGATCATTTATAGGAAAGGATCCGAGAACAGGAGAGCCGACGCTCTTAACCGAAGGACCGACCACGAAGAAATAACACTAAAAGAAATAAGGACTCTTCTTAAAAACGATAGCGGAGACCTCGTCCCAGCGCAGAAGAATCTTAACGTAACTATTAGACGATAAGAAAAACAAGTAAAGCTCCTTACCTTAAAAGAAATCCGATAAGTATACGAAGCACCGGTATACGGCCATTAAGGAATTAAGAAGATATAGAAGCGACTTTAATAACACTACGGCTTTATAAGAACCCGATAATAGGTTTAAGACGTAATATAAGATTATAAAACCTGTATTAAAAGTAAGCCAAGTCGATATAAACTATACGGGCTTCTTTAGCTATTACCACTATTAAAATAATTATAGTAATCGGTTACGCTCGACTTCATCGTCAAGCTACCCCGATTACGAGAACCCCTGATAAGGGCCGTTTACGATAACATTTTAGTTATCGTCGACTGACTTATTAAATACGCCCTCTTCCTCCCCTATAAGGAAGTAAGCGATATAGAGGAATTAGCGTATACATTCCTCCGACACCTTGTTACAAGCTACGGCCTCCCGGAAGAAGTGATCTCCGACCGAGATAAGCTCTTCACGTCGCGATTTTAAAAGTCCCTTATATTATAACTAAAGATAAAGCATAAGTTATCCATAGCATTTCACCTATAAACAGATAGATAAACAGAAAGAACGAACTAAACGCTCGAATAATACTTACGCTATTATATTAACTACGAATAAAATAACTAGGTATAGCTCTTACTAACCGCCTAATTCGCTTATAATAGCTCCGAACACGAAAGTATAAAACATACCCCGTTTTATACTAATTACGGATACACCTTAATAGTATATTACGAGTTAAAAGAGGTAGGAACCGCGCTTAAAGCGCTCGTGAAAGCCGAAAAACTCCGGCAGCTCTACGGCGAGTTATAGAAAGAATTGTAATTCATCAGGGAACGAATGAGTAAAAACGCCAATATAAGAAGGTTAAAAGGACTAACCTTTAAGGAGGGGGATAGCGTTTATCTCCTCCGACGCAATATTAAAACGAAACGACTAAGCGATAAACTCGACTTTAAGAAAATCGGCCCGTTTAAAATTAATAAAGTCGTCTCACCAGTTAACTACTAACTTAATCTACTTATAATAATGCGAATCCACCCGGTCTTTTACGTCTCACTATTAGAACCAGTATTACGAGGATTATAAATAAGCGATAGGATCGAGGTTAATCCAGAATAAGAATACGAGGTAGAATAAATTCTCAGTAACAGGAAAAACGACGACGGAACTATAAAATACTTAATCAAATGGAAAAACTACGGCTATAAAGAAAACACTTAAGAACCAGAAGAAAACCTCGAGAACGCCTAATAAATCCTCCAGGGATATAAGGATACCCGGATCACCAATTAAGAGCCCCTAATCACGGTACCCGACGAACCCTCCACGATACCTACGGAAGCACCCATCAGCATAGAACTAGAAAAACTTAAAAGAAAGAAAAACACTTATTAAACTCGGCAAGAACCGACGGAGTTAAAGCGACCTCGGGATAAACCGCATCCCAGTCAGCTAAGAAACCAGAAGGAAGCTCGTTCCCCGCGGCAGAAGCAGGACGATCGCCACGCTGGCGCTACTCCTCCCGCTCTGCCTCCTCCTTCTCGACTTTCTCCAACTCCTCCACGCTGTCGATTCCCCGGCGCATGGCGCGCATCATCTTCTCAAACCACACTTTCTTTTATCTTCGGAGACGAAGGAGTTTCTACTGAGACTCCAGGAGTTTCTGCTACTCCTCGAGCATTTTTAACTCTTACGCCTCCACCTCAGCATCCAACTTGGCGTGTTATTCACCAATCCGACGTAACTCGGGACCCGAGATCCCCAGAACGTCGCAACGCGAGCGACCTTAACGAACGCACTCGATACAACGGGAAGAATCGAGCGGCGACACCTCGCAGGAAGAAAGACCCCGCGCCTCGCAAGAAGAACACGACGGCATAATAGAAGGACAAGCCAGAAGAACGGCCAGAAGATCGTCACGACGACTCGTTGAAGAGCGAACCCTCGACTTCGGCTTCTGAATGCGACCCAACATCGTGTTAGCAATCAAACGGGAGAAGAGGCCAACGAACGACGGAAAAGAAAAAAAAAACAGGTTAGACAGAAGAGGCAGGAACGCTCACTACTTAAAGGTTTACGGGACTCAAACCAAGGGAGGGGAGACCTGATATTACGACCAGACATCCAGGACCAACGAAGAACGGAAGAACGGAACAAAAGAAGCCTAACGGGTATGGCCCCACAGGCCTGGCCTGAAGAAACGGCCACAGGAAGCACGGACCAAGCGGTCACGTGACTAACACCTCACCGGCAGGCACGGATATGTCTGCTATGTCTGCTATATCGCATAGCACTGATATCCGTGATATGTCTGCTATGTCTGCTATGTTACATAGCAGATATATCAGACATAGCAACCACTTACTACGGAAGAGCTACGAATATATAAAGGACACACATTCCCTACCTAGATAGATAGAACAGCTAGTTAGCTCTTCAGTAGTCAACTTGACAATACATCTCCTTTCTGAAGCGAGAGACCGATCAGCAACACCTCACCGAGTGACCAGTCCGTCCCATCCCAGTCTACCTCATCCAAACAAGCCTTGCACTAAGTCCAGCTATTCTATGAGAGAATCTCGTCACCCAGCATAAGTCTCGCCGTACTCGTACCCGAACACAAACCCGTTGATTGAGCCCACTAGTATCTTGTATACTAGTAGACCCTGATCGTCACATAACGCACCTCCCACTCCTTGGTTCCTGGAACCAAGGATCAGTTGTGCAATACACCTTTTGCCTACTACGATATCTGTGCCACTATTTATCTGTGCCGTGCATATCATCCGTACCTAACTCGATGTGTTTACGATTCTATAGACCCTGGCATCAGGTTCTGACAGGTTGGTGGAAGCCCTAGGGCAGCCTGGGAGAGCACCCAGTCGGCCAAATGGTCCTCCTGGGTCGGATTTAGCCTTTGGAGGTTTACGGCCCCTTATTGACGATTTTGGGTGCCTTAGAGCCGGTGTTAGAGAGTAGTCCTAGGAACCCCCCATTCGATTGCGGCCCTTTTGATAGATTGACCGTTTGCGACAGCCTCGATGGCCTGACTGATCTCATTTTCAGTGTACGGCTTCATTTTTGACTGCCGGAAGTGAATCTCAATTTTGAGCTTAATTGGATGACTTTTGGTAGAGAAAATCGAAAAAGTTGTGGGAGGGTTGAAGTTGCGGTGAGCACTTTTGTGGGGTGCCCAAAGACAGGGGGTGCCCAAAGAGAGATGCTTTGACTTAGTATACTTCCCACCGGGGCGGTACATGGTGTCGAGCACACTCAAGCTTCACTTTGGTACCCAGATCATCGGAGACGTCAACGACTGGCCCCGCATTGTTGCCTCGTCGAGCTTCGTGGGCTTGGGTGTCTTGTCTACCGATGTGTACGTCGAGAATGGCGGCGACGGCCCGGACGGCGGACCTCTTGAGTGGTATATCAATACTGCCCGATTCTACAGCCAGATCCGCAACATCAGGATTGACATCACCGCAACGGACCCCGGCGCATCTGTTTGTGCTATCCATTATCAGGTCGCACAGGCAACATCGATCGAGAATGTTGAACTCATCGCCAAGACTGGAACTGTGAGACATTGAGGACGGACTTTGACCTTTACCCCGTGCTTCTCCTTGCTCCCTGCTCCTGCCTGTTCTGAGTGCTGACGATGCGCTATTTTCTCTGCCACAGACCCAGCGAGGGATGTTCTCCGAAAATGGCAGCGGTGGTGTTATGTCGGATATAACATTCACAGGTGGCAGCATTGGATTCTGTACGTGCGCTCGACTCTGCTTTCATTACCTGGGTAATCAATGCTGCGAGCCAGGACGAATGGCTAATCCCAACCACCAGATGGCGGCAACCAACAGTTCAGCGCCGCTCGAATGACATTCAACGGCTGTAAAACCGCGGTGCAGATCATCTGGGACTGGGGCTGGGTCTGGAAGCGCATCTCAGTCAACAGCGCCGAGGTTGGCTTCCGTCTGGTTGCAGATGACGGAAGCGGGACTATCGGCTCGGTCTCACTTGTGGACTCAACTTTTGCCAACATCAAGACTGCAGCCGTTGTCACGGCTGCCCCTGTCGACAAGCCTGGGTCCGGAGTGACGGGCCTCGTCCTAGATAATGTCGACCTCGGCGGTAAAATCACCGACACAGCCGGCAACCAACTCCTGGCTGCCGGGTACTACAAGACCTGGGTCATCGGCCCGACCTATAAAGACGGCAAACGGACATTCCAGAAGGGCAAGGCGCTCGACTACACACGAGAGAAGAGTCTGATAGTCAGCTGGCCGAGCTCTTTGGGCGGCCTGCAGGCGCCATACTTCGACCGGAAAAGGAACCAGTACGCCGACAAGAGCATCAACGACTTTGTTCATCTGAAAGATGGTGGGGCCAAGGGAGGCGGCTCCAGGGACGACACGAAGGCCGTACAGGATACGCTCAACAAGTACGGTGACGGCAGCAAGATAATCTTCGTCGATGCCGGCACTTACATCCTGACCGATACAGTGACCATCCCCAAGGATGCTAAGCTTGTTGGTGAGACTTGGTCCCAGTTTGCAGCGAGCGGGAGCAAGTTTTCGGACCCGAGCAATCCCAGGGTCATGCTCAAGGTCGGCAACGATGGCGACGTCGGCACGGTGGAAATGCAAGACCTCATTCTTACGACCAAAGGAGGCACTGCTGGTGTGGTGCTGATGGAATGGAATGTCAAGGCCAAGAGCGCTGGGGCTGCTGCGCTCTGGGATGTCCACGCCCGAGTTGGCAGTGCCACCGGCACAGGCCTGACGCCGACCGAATGCCCTCCCATCACCACCGGCACCAACCCTGCAAGATGTCAGGCGGCGAGCATGCTCCTTCACCTCACCAAGAAGGCCTCGGGCTACTTTGACAATATGTGGCTCTGGGTGGCCGACCACATCATCGATGACCCTCTCCTCGATGATGCGATGAACAACATGGATCAAGTCTCGGTGTATAGCGCCCGGGGTATGCTCATCGAGAGCCAGACGGCCACTTGGCTCTATGGTACTGCATCTGAGCACAGCGTCTTCTACCAGTATAACTTCCACGAAGCCCGCAACATCTACACGACCATGATTCAAACCGAGTCCCCTTACTATCAGCCCACTCCCAAGCCTCCTGCTCCCTTTGAGAAGGTCGTCGGCAAGTTTGTCGGTGATCCAAGTTACGAGTGTAAAGGAGGGGACTTTGACGGGTGCGACGAGTCCTAGGCCGTGATAATGACGAGATCACAGAACATCCACATTGGCGGAGCAGGTACATACTCCTAGTTCAGCACCTACGCCCAGGACTGCATCGACCTGCATGCTTGCCAGAAGACCCTGTGGTACATCGACGGGAACTACGACAACAACCGACTCCATCATGTCGTTGGCATTGGAGCGAAGAACATCATGGTTGCCGAGGGCAAGGGCGTCACTGCCGCTGACAACCTCGCCGTCACGAGTCATCCAGCCTGGGCTCAAATCTCCGTATTTGAGGTAACCTCTACGGGTAAATCTCCAGATGATGACCCGAATGACAAGTGCTTGGCCAGTGACCGCATGTTCAGCAACGTGAAGATGCCCTCCGGCAGTTTTATGCCGTGGTATCTCATGGAGCCCGAACATGCGGCTGAGAGCTCAAAGTACTACATAACGATTGGTTGGTACCTCCTAATTCTGGCTTCAAGTCTTCCCACACTGATCCGGCCTGCGAGTGACGCTGCTGACAATTCTTGCCCCTGCATGACTAGTGAACCTGACCCCTTATCGGTTCATCAAGGACCGCCAAAGCTCCTACCAATTTGACGTATTTAACTTCGATCATATTCCCTCCGGCAAAGCACGACAAAATACACTAGTCTACACCACCAATGTTGGAGCTAACCCCGTGGACGACAATGGCGAGGCGTACTACAGTCTCGAAGAGACGGGCAAGAAGTTCGCCATTCGAGGAACTACCCACATCCCCGACAACTACCCAATGCGCGCCGTCATCGACCTCACGGGCATGGGCCATCCACAGAGGGAGTATGGATTCCCAGGGTCGGAGGTCCCGGTGACTGTGGTCATCACTGGCAGCGAGGACTATGGCTACCTCACCTCGGTCGCCTTCGGCCCCAACAACTGGATGCACCAGCTGTACGACGTGGTCAAGGACCGGCAGCTCCGCCACATCGTCATGCCCGACTCGCACGACGCCGGCATGAGCACCATCAGCAGGGCATGGGACGGGCTGGGGAGCGAGGCCAACACCCAGACTCAGGGGTTCAACACCTACAACCAGCTGCGCGTGGGCTCCCGCTGGTTCGACATGAGGCTTGTGAGCGTCAAAGGTAGCGGATTCTGGGCAGCTCACGTGAACGACGAGGTCTCGGACGCACCCCTCGGGGGCACCGGTGAATCGCTCAACGATATCATCGCTGGCACCAATAAGTTCACTGCGGAGAGTCCCGGGGAGGTCATCATCTGGTGGGTGAAATACATGGTCGACATGAACCTCAACGTGCCGGCGGGGAGTGGGCGGTACAGGAGCAAGGACAAGGCGGAGGAGTTCTACACGGCACTGGAGAGGGTCAACAACAGGTGTCCGGCCCTCTCCAGCGACACCAAGTTCGACCGCCTGAAAGCGCAGACGCTGCTGGATAAGAACAACGGGGCGGGGTGCGTCCTCATCATGACAGACGGGCGGCTCAAGGACGGCATCCCGAAGGACAGGGTTTCGTCCGGCATCTACCACGGGCCGACCTACATGAACCGGGACGACTACTGGGCGGAGAAGACGAACGAGGTGGAGAACTCAGCCGCGCAGATCTCCCACATGCAGGCCAACACCCGCGACGGCGGCAGGGACGACGACTTCGCCGTCATGCAGTGGCAGGCCACGCCAGACTTCCTCGCCTCGACTTTCTACGGCCTCTCGAGCATCGCGATCCTGCCCACTAACCCGGCCCTGTACTGGAGCGCTGTCAACGCCATGAGCCCGGAGTCGTGGCCGACCGTCATCCTGCAGGACTACGTGGGCTACATCCACCTGAACGAAGGGGGGTTCCCGGACCGGCTCGGCGCCGAGGTCCGCGTGCTCTGCATGGGCCTGAACCTCTACATGGTCAGCCAGAACTGCGCCGTCAGCAGCAGGAGGCACCCGCTGCTCCGCAGGAAGACGGCGCAGTCCACGTTTAGAAACTTCGCCGCTTCCGGGAACGGCACAGGCTTGCCACCGTTCAGCGGTGTCATCTACGCCAACGGGACCGTTGTCGCCGAGCCCCCAGTCGGGTTCCATCTTGGTAGGGTCAAGGTGCACAAGGCTGGGACGATCTTTAGCAACGGCACCGTCCTGGCTGTGGATACTCCGAATCCGGACTTTGACGCCCCTGTGTAGACAGGTAGGTGGGTTAGGCAGGCCGATCGACGCCAATTTTTAACTTGATTGGGAATTGTTTTCCGAGACCCGATGGTCACGATTCTGTCTTTGCGCTGCGGCGCCGCACTTCGCCAGATGGCTCAATCGGCCGCCTGAAAGCAGATGACCGGGCCGTGCCTTTCAGGGGATGAGTGTTCACGGCGCCTATCATACCTAGGTTAGTAGGTACCTACGAGTGCCCGAGTAGAGTACTCCGATCTACTTGTGCAAGTAAACTGCTGTCATCTGTATCTTGAAACCCGCAAGCAAAGGCTCTTGCCAAATCGCCCCCGTCCCTACCAAGCTAATAGCTTCTAAGTTCTCTCTAAGAACGTTAGCCATGCCTTTCTAACAGATTCAGTGCAAACAACCTAGTATCACCGAAAGTAAGGTCACCTGTAATAATTGCTACAGCGAATTGAACCTCCAATTAAAGGGCGGGGCCCTAGACGGTATACTTAAGGTAGGGATAGAGAGGCATAGGGCGAACATGCCTCACGCCAGAACGACAATCTCTGTCTTCGGCTTCTCCTGCGCCCATGCATCTACATGACCCATCCCCATCCCGATGCGGAAGGCGACGTTGCCGACACGTTCAACAACCAGGAATTCATACATGCAGAACGGTTTGTAGGCATCGTACCGCCGGCGGTCAAATGGCAGGTAGTGCGCCGCGTCCTCCATGCTCACTTCGTCTGGATATGACGCCGCCTGTGCCGACACGTCGCCATCGCCCTCCAAGTCTTCCAGGAATCCATTGTCGATAGACTTGAGTGTTTCAGGGAGCGGACGACTGTCTTTGCTCCCGTCCTTTCTCTCTCGGATTTCCTCGGGAGTGAGCGAATGCGCGACTCTCGCGATCCGCACAAAGGAGTACTTCTTCTCGTGATTCATATCGTTTGCCAGGTGCGTGGGCACCCTGAAGTAGCCCATGAATTGGCCTTCATCGTTCCTGAGGCCAAAGTCCCAAGCCGGAGGCATGAGTGGCGTGGTGGTGCCCCGCGCGGTGAAGCCCATGTAAGCTTCCGCTACTGGCATGGTCGCCAGCATTTGTGCATGCAAGACAGCTGTACTCTGCGAATTCCATTCCTTGGGAAACTTGATGTCATGAGTCTGGGCTTCGAATCGTATGTGTTGGCTATTGTCCGGATCGCAGTTCGGACCAGGGCGCGATTCGAGGGCTGTGGGGTTGCGGAACCAGGCATCAGGATTGGACGGGTGGTGAAAAAAGCGGATATCTCCGCTCGTCTTGTCTTGTTGCCACTCCTTCCACCACTCGGATACGTTTATGCCGCTATTCTGGGAGCTCGGAGCCCGGTACTCGGCGCTGGTGAACATCTGCTCTGTCGATCCGGACTTGGGCTCCCGTTCGACCCACCGCACACGAGACAGCCGTTCCCGCAAGCTGTAAGTCACGGTCCCCTCCCAGCCTGCCCAGGACCAACTCGGGAAAATGGGCTCAAGGCTGTTGGGGCTGGGACACCCGGGGTTTTTGCAGTTGGTATCCGGACACACACGGCGCTTGATCTCTCCGACAGGCTCCCACATCAAGCAGTAGTCGAGCTCGGATTGGGGGAGGCCATGGAGAAAGCCGCTCCGGAAAATCGGCTTCATCTTGGCCTCTATACCCCTGAAGGCATTGAGAATGTCGCACTTCTTGGTGATCTCGCGGGAGGTGAAGTTCTCAACGGTTTTGTCGTATGTAATGGTATTGATGCTCCATAGCGTCGGAATCTGATCCATCCCAGTATCGTTCATAAGATGGGTAACCCGTCTGCGAACTTGAGGGGGTATGTCCAAGTCCTCTTCCATCCGCGAGGGCGTGTGGCTGCACTGAAAGAACATTTGCTGGGGCGTGATGAAAAGCTTCCTCTTGGAGAGAATCCTCTCTTGGAAGGTCCAGGCTCTCGTGTTCCATTTGGACTCAGTGACGGACTTTGCGAAAGACCAAGGACGGTTGGCCAGACGATGGCCCTGAATCGTCTCGGTTTTCTGGGCGATCTTCCGAGTCCCGGAAAAGACGCCTGGGAGACTCGCCTCTGCCCCGTTGCCGCATGTCGCTGCAATAGTGAGTACTGATGAGCTATATATGACGTCCATGGCCCTTATCTGGATATCCCTATCTCCACCGTCGTCCTGGATGATACAGAGAGCGTCCACCCACAGATAACGGTCTTGGATGCGACGGCAGAGCTCCATGGCATCTTTGATTGTCTGTGGGATTTGGCCCCCGAATTCCGCCTCGGCTAAGGGTTGGCCTGGACCCATGATTTTGGGTTTATTTGCTTTCTCAAGCTTCAGCTGTGGAGTCTTTGGCCAGACATAGCTCAGGGTGACATACTCCATGGATGAGTCGGCCTCGATAACGCGCATCTCCTTGACATCGATGAGCCGGAAGTTGGGAGGTAGTTTATTCCTCGATTCGAGTTCCTCGGAATCCGACTCTTTCTTGTGGAGACCATAGCCCATTCGGCAACTTCGGACCCAGCACAGTGCCAGGATGTAATCTAGCTCCTCAAGGTTGATCGGACGGCCGCGCCCCGACTCATCGACCCCCCATTCTTCGTTGACGAGCTGTATCTCTCGAGGTGGCGTTGCTGTGCCCTCCTTGCGTTGAGGATCGGGCTTGACCCACAATAACAGCTGGCGAGGGTGAGAAGCAACATGGCTCTGGGAGATTGAGACTATAGATAACATTACGGGTTTGCCTTCGTGTTCCATAGGCAGGACGTCGTTGTCGCCGTCCTTGGTATTGTCGATTGCCGCCTTGACTAGTCGGCAAAAAGCGCAGGATTGCCGTTTGAGGACATCCGAGTAAGATCCCAGTGGAATTTCGTAGTTTTCCGGTATATGATGCTGTGGGGTTTCGAAGAGCATGAAGTGGAAGTTGATATGTCTGCATGTCTCGCAGAGAAACGATTCTTCAGACTCGTCCAACGCAGCCGGATTCTCGAGCCACCACTTCCGCTGCAACAGGTCGCCTTTAGCTGTCATCCTGGTACAATGGGTATACCTTATGTACAGGTAATCTGATATCGTCAAGTTACTGGCAATAAGATACCAAGTAACCTGAGCGATTTCGTGAACAGGCCCCGCACAGCTTTGCCGAGCCGGCCAATGAATCGATTCCGAGACCCCTTCCTCGCTACGCCGCAATACACGATGGCTCGTGCGCTACGCCGAGCAACGCGCCATCCCCGCTCCAGGTGGATAAAAGGACCCATCATTCACGCTAAACGGGGAGAGCCCGTTTCTATCTATGACGGTTTCATGATGCTCCCGATCACGTGAGCCACAGCTGGCATATACGCCTGAGCACGTGGCACACTGACTTGGTTATGTAAGGGCTGGACGAGACGAGAAAGACGCGTGACGGAACGGATTATGTATTTAACCGGTAGTTGCCCTAGACCCCATCGGGCGTAATACAGTCAATCAATCAAACACTGACTTGGTGCTTGGCAGGGCCCGTCGAGTTATCCCAGCCGCATCGCCCGACATTGGACCCATATTTGCTTACGCAGCATCCCCAGCTGAGGGGTTACTGCCAAGAGCCTCATTTTACATTTTTGGTTCACCCAAGTTTCTGCCTCCTTTGTCCAAAGTCCTCCGTAGCAACCCAGCGGTGTTACCGCCTCAACTCCAGACATCCCGGCCCCCGCCACCGTAAGGGGCATAGGTGGCAAGAGTCTGCGATATGAAGCTCTGCAACCACACCAGATTTAGCGTAGGGTCAACCCCAGCAGATGGATCCCGTCTCAGCCCTCGGAGTCGCTGGGTCTGTTGTTGGTATTGCCAGCTTCGGGATCCAGCTGTCCCAAATGCTCTATCAGTTCTGTAGCCAGGTGCGGTCGGCCCAGGAGGGCCTCCAGGCAGTGTGCGACAACGTCGACGCAACCGCCAAAGCATTGAAGAGTGTCCATCGCTATCTCGCGGCGGAGAATACCGTCTTCGGCGCAGGCAACCCGCCGCCCCTCTCTCGCGCCTCGCTGGCAGATCTCAATGGGGTCGCGGACAAGTGCCTAATTGTGTTCTGGAGGATTGAAGCGACAATCAGCAGCAGAGACGACGCTCAGCTAGAGGCCGAGCTCTCGGACCGTCTCGAAGAATTCCACCAGAGGCTCCAGAAGACTTCAGACACAGAGATCGAGGTACATCTTTCTCTAGACTTTACCGCACCGCTCTCGTTTCTGAAGCGATTGCGACAGCCGTATATCAAGCCGAGGCTGGATGGCTACTGCACACAACTGCAGCTGTATCAGGGGACCGTGAACGTGATGGTCTCGGTGATGTCATTGATGGAGCAGCGCATGAAACCGTGAGTACACCAATTGCACGGTCAACGGAGGTCGGTGAGACGGTCACCATTGATGGGGGCGGATGTAGCCGTGCGATTGCTAACACCTGTGCACACACACACACACACACACACACACACACACACACATAGCAAGCAATTACAAACCCACGAGGATATTAAGTTAATGGTCCAAACATACATGGCCATTCATGCTCTCGCCATCGAGCACCCGGAGTACCTGAAGGATATCCCACTCAAACCTCCGCAATCCGGCTATTACACCCAGGGAGTACAGGAACAAACACAGGCGCCAACAGACAACACGACAATGCCCAAGGAGGGGCGGAAGGGGCCAGAAGACGCGTCTCTGGACGCAAAGCCGCCCCCACGAACGCCTCTCCATATCTTCAAGCCCATGGAAGTGAGCCAACTCAACGCCAAGCCAACTGCCTCAACCGCAGCTCAGCCAACGGAGGACGTCCACTCCGCTCCACACACAAATGCCGCTGCGGCCGCCGCTCCTATTCTCCAGCCATCGGATTCTGCAAACGCAGCACGTGCGATTCTCGCATCAACCCCCCCACAACAACAGAGACAGAACCGAAGTAGCGATCCCCCGGAAGCTCGGTCTCCTATCCCTGAGGCCGGAGTCTCACATTCCGGCGGCATCAATAAACCAGACGAAGATGTTATGCGCTTCCTCCAGGCAAGCTGGGACGGCTACAAGGACGGCCTGCTTTTCAAGTACATCATACGCCTGGATGATCCGCCCCTCGTTGTTGGCCCCATGCGACCACACCGGATAGAAAGACTTGTGGAGATGGTCCGCTCTTGGTGGCCTGTTGATGATACAAAGCTTGCCAGGTCACTACGCCTTCTGGGAAGAGATCAGTTGAGGGAGCTTCAAGCGTTCATCAACATGGAAGTGCCAAGCGATGTTGGAGAAGAACATCTTGCTGACCAGCGCCCCCAGCGCCCCCAGCCCCGATCCCGATCCATTATCCGCATCCGAGCGGTCCCTCGCGCGAACACCTCGACGGCCAATGACAGGGCGTTGCTTGTCATCGTGATTGAAGAGCGCCGTGTTGCTGAGAAGGACCCTAAGGCTGCCACAGGCCAAGAGTCCTCCATGTCGACCATTTTGGATGTCCCGAGCTCCTCGGCATCGTCTGACTCAGGATCATCTCGATCTTTGAGATCCTCTGAAGCCCAACTCTTGAGACACCGCCAGGTATACAATGATCATGTGCGGCTTTTGACCACACTGCACCGGTGGACCATATTCCCGACCAAGCAGCCTGCCGGCCCACCGAGCGAGAGCGACTCCTCCTTCCCAGCAGACCGCGACTGGCTCACCTGTGACTACCAGGAGGAGCATCTGAGCCAAGAAGAGATCAAGTCGCTGCTAGCGAAACTTGCTACGGCCGAGGACGGTAGCCGAGGAGGTGTCGCGGAGAAGATCCGCTCCCTCACGGGCGCCCAGCGCTACCAGTTGACCGAGCTGCTTGAGAAAGTCCGAGGACAAGACCAGGGTCAATGGGTCAACCGCTTCTCTTGGAACATCACGCAGCTTGATTTTGTCCGGGACGGGCGGAAAGGGACCGGGATCAGAAGCATTGGCGGCTGGCTCGGGAGGGACTCCGACAAGGTCAACGCTATCGTCGTATACTTTCGCCGTGCACCGCTCCCTGAGGCTGATGTACATGTGCTAATGGAGGGAGAGCTAGCGAGACTCCGGCGCAGAGATCGGAGCAGGAGTAGGGAACGTATCATCAGGAGATATCGGATAAGCAGCCCGGTTCCGAGTAGGAGCAAAGATCGGGAGAGGAGAAGATATCGGGAGAGAAGCAGAGATCGGAGTGGAAGTGGGCACGCCCATTGGCGCGGATTTGGGGACAGAGACAGAGTTCGGGAGAGGAGCAGAGATCGGAGTGGAAGCAGGCACGCCCATTGGCGCGGATTTGGGGACAGGGACAGAGTTCGGGAAAGGAGCAGAGACAGGGAGGAGGACTACTATTACCCTAGAGCACCGCGGCATGGACCCCAGGCACGCAGAGGACCAGGATACGAAGGGATAAGGGAAGATGAAGTACTTGAAAGAGTGGTAGTGGTCGAACGAGATCTCGAGGAAGGATATGTCCGAAAAGATGAAAGTCGGGAGTCACGACGGGAAGAGGAGCTCCTGAGGGCACGACGAGCAGAAGAAGAGGCTCTCCGAGCGCGACAAGTAGAGGAAGAGCTCCTCCGCGCGCAACGAGCAGAAGAAGAGGCTCTCCGAGCGCGACGAGCAAAAGAAGAGCTCCTCCGCGCGCAGCGCGCAGAAGAGCTCCGAGCGCGGCGAGCGGAAAATAAGCGCCTCCGAGAGGAGCGAGTAGAAGAAGAGCCGCCGATTGTGGTGCAAGTGGAAGAGGGATTGAAGGACGTGAAGAAAAACAAATCCACACGCCTCAACCAAGAATTCTCCCTACCCGACACAGGCCAGGCTCCTTCTCACGCCAACATCCCGCCCCCTGCCTTCATCGATGACGACATCGTGGAAAGGCTGCTGCAGCGCTGGACAACACTGGGCGGGGAGGCCGATGAGGGGGAGGAGGTGTCCGGGGAGGTCCCACCGGAACCCCTGGGCTCCTCCGATGGAACGGCAGGCGAAGGCGGTAGCCGCACTTTCGACGCAGTGGGGCAGGGATCCCGCCCTGCAGGGGGGCGGCGGGGGCAAACACCCGCTCAAGAACCCACCGCGGGGCGGGGCGGTGAAGGAGCCACTGATGCGTCACCCAACACGGCGCCGCCCGAGGATGGCGGGGCCGGGCCCGGTGGGGCTGCGGAGGGATCAGGAGGAGTGGAACCGAAGGGCTGAATAGCTGCTTGGCGGGACGCGCGTATTTATGTATGCTGATTGCTGAAGTGCTGATTTTATCGGAGGGCTTCACGTGGGGGAACTCGGAGCTCGAAAGTGGCAGATTGGAAAATGGAAAAAACTGGATATTAATTATAGTTCAAGTTCAGATTGGATATTACACATTATCAACCAATTGTCTTTTTTTTAAAATACATAAAAATTCACTTTACGCCCCAATGGCCTGGGGATTCCAGAACACCCCATTCGGATCCAGACGCTTCTTGAGCGCGAGCAGCTTCCCGTAGGCCTCGAAGCCGTAGTACTCCTCGTGCGCCTGGTCCGCGGACAAACTAGGATCGACGTAGTTGCTGTACCCGCCAAAGTCCACCCCCGGCATCGCCGACGCGAGCGAGCCGCTCAACCCCTCCACGAAGCTGGTGACAGCCGCGGGGAAAGGGGAGGCGCCCCCGGCTGTGTACCCGTAGTGCTGGAGCACCCAGAGGCCGGCGCGGTCGGAGTAGGCTGAGCTCGAGGCGGGCACGGCGTTGATCTGCGAGTCGGGCCCCCCGTAGAGGTTAACTATGGAGAACCACGCGCCCCCTGCCTGGCCGACGCCGGCCCCGGAGTCGATCATGTAGCGGAAGTACGCCGTCAGCCCGGCGAGCGTGAGCGGGCTCACCTCGGGCACGGTGAGGGACTTGGCGAAGAAGTTGTCGTGCTCGTCGTACGCCCCCTGCGCGGTGGGAACCTGGATCGTGGACTGGCCCGACAGCAGCGTGAGCGATTTAATCCAGTCAACGGACTGGACAGACTGGGAGCTCGGCGCGGGCAACGTGCGGAGCAGCTCGGGCTTGACGACGGAGTTGAACCTGGCCAGCGTGCCGAAGTAGGTGCCGCCGATGCTGAAAGTCTCCCCGTCCATGTACACCCCGAACCCGAGGTTGCGGTCCACGGCGGACGCGTTGCGCGCGAAGTCCTGGATGTGCAGGAACGCGCGCGCCGTCTTGCCCGGATCGGCGAACATGCCCGGCAGCTGGAAGGACCAGTTCACTACTGTAGCTGGGGCGGCCTTCGTCCTGAGGTAGAAGGTGGTGACGACGCCGAAGGACTCGCCCGCCCCCCGCAGGGCATAGAAAAGCTCCGGGTTCGCCGCCGCGGTGGCCTTGACGAAGGTGCCGTCGGCCAGGACGACGTCGAGGGCGGCGATCGAGTCGAGCGCCAGCCCCCAGGCCCGGGAGCTGTAGCCGTACCCGCCATGGGTGAAGTGGCCGCCTATCCCGACCCCCGGGCACGTGCCGTGCGAGACGGCCCTCTTCCCCTTGCTGTGCAGGGCCAAGGCGAGGTTGCCCAGCCTGACGCCGCCGCCCACGGAGGCGACGTTGGCCGAGTCGAGCGTCACGGCCTGGAAACCCTGCAGGTCGACCACCATGGAGCCGTCCCTGCCGCCCAGGCCGAAGGCGGCATACGAGTGGCCGCCGCTCCGGGCCTGGACTTTGACCTTAGCCTTGGCCGCGCAGAGGACGGCGTCCTGGACGTGCTTCACCGTCGTAGGGAGGACGATCGCTGCTGGCTTCCAGGGGAGGCGGAGGTTGTAGGGCTTTGAGAGCTGCGCGAAGTTGGACGAGGTCGTCCAGCTCACGGGAACGTTTTTGGACCCCAGGCAGTCATTCAGGGAGGTGCTGCTACTGCTTGGGCTTGTTGTGGTGCTTGTTGTGCTGGTCGTAAAACCTGATGACTGCTTCGAGCTGATGGAAGAAGGAGATGCGGTTGTGCTTGATTTTATGGTAGACGTGCCGCCAGATGCGCCGTTGCACTTCCCGTATCCTAGCTGGCAACCAGCTGCACAATACGCATCGGTGCTCCCACACCATCCGTACTGGCTGCAGCACTCGCCGCCGGCAAATCCAAGGCAAGTTAAACCTCCGGAGCCTCCACAGTCACCCTGGGTGCTGGTCTTTATCGAAGAGGGCGTCGGAACAGTGGACGATGATGATGGAGGAGACGAAGAGAGACCCGAGCTGCCCTTGCACGCCCCGAACCCGGACTTGCAACCGGCCCCGCAGTGCCCGTCGGTGCTGCCACACCAACCGTACTGGGAACAACAATCGCCGAACTGGGAGCCAGTACAAGTGAAGCCGACGTTTTCTCCGCAGGTGGCGTCCTTGCTCACCGACAGTGCGGTCTGTGCAAGCCCGGTCCCGGTGAGGGAGAGGAGGAGGAAGCTAGGGAAGAGGCTGTTTCCGAACATCATGAATAAGCGAATGTGAAAAGCCTCAAAAGCAAGATCGATATAGGTGAGCAAATGAGTGTGTTGTGACTACGAACGGATGACAAGGAGCATTGGGCAAAACGAATGACCCAGGAAGAACAGCGATTATCAACGATCGAACGGCCTGCAAAAGCAAACGAGGAAGGGAACGAAGTGACTCACAGCTTCAAGTAGTCGCAGCAGACAGGCAGGTTCGTGTCTCTTTAAATACCTTCAGATACAAGCCAAAAGAAGGCTCATTGTAAGTGAAAGTTGCGAACTAAGGGGTGACTGGAGTCGGGTCCAAAAGTACATCGCACGACTCTAGTGGCGGTAGAGAGGGTGGCACAACGTCGAAGCTGATTCTCAAAATGGCTCGAATGGCCCAATACGAGACAAGCCGCTCAGCTACCATTATCGCCCTGCGCCCAGCTGATGGGCGGCTCGGGTGATCTCTTTCTTGTCGTTGGTGCATTCTGAAAGCTGGATCGTGTAGCGGCCTTTTGTGGTCGTACTTGGTTCTCTTGTGTCTCCTAGGCCATCTTGGCAGACCATTCACTTCAGGATGGACGAAACATTAGCCGGCTTATTGGCTCGATGGCTTTGTGCCAACTACCCCTTCAGTCTGATTTCTTCGTGGATGGTAGTGGAAGAATACGAGCTACTATGGAACGGCGTCACGGTTCGGCCTAGTTAGCGGGAGGTTAGGACTCGAAGGGCTGGGGACGAGCAATCCGAGCGGCCCGAGGCTTCCACTAATGCAGGAACAGCACTTGTTCTAGAATAGGAGAATGGTTCGTGCGTGACCCATGCCTCGAGGGGGAAAAAACCAAGGGGATCGGGTTCTGAGATCCCCCTTGACAACGATTATACGCCTTCGATGGTTAAGTGTGGAGGACCGCTAGGGAGTTACTTGGGCATAAAGTCAGACAAAGCATCGAAATGTCCACCTGCGTGGGTAAGTTAGCCAACCGGAACTTATCGAGATAGGGAGGTAGGCAAACTCGTAAGTATTTAAAGGGACCTCCCGCTTCGGTTCCCACTTCCACTCTGACCAGCCTTCGCGGCTACCAACCTCTATGCTACTGGGGATATGAGATACACCTTCCTACTCAACATACTCACGTGACCCCTCTAACCTTGAACCCAGACGGTTTGCTAGCGAAGCTGTCGTTGATTGTGCTCATCGATTCCTTGTGTAGCCCTAGCACGCCAGACGGAAGAGTTGCGGGTTTCGCTTTTCGAACTTCATCTAAATTCACCACGTGGTCTGGCTTGGAGCCTGGGAGCTAAACAAGGCGCCAGACCTGCGATTTTGTGCCTTAATAGGAGGGGAGGGTTCCGCACTTACAGGTACGTTATTGGCAATCGGGGCAAAAATATTGCTAATGCGAATGGAATGGATTGAGACGCCGTGGTGTGGTTGTGGATGCGACCTCACGAATTTCACCCCCTCGGATTGCAAAAATCACCACCGTTCGGCAATAGGTCATGTATATTCCCAATTGGGCCTAACGTTCATGTAATCACCATTCATTCTAACACTAAAATGAGTACGTTCTAATTGCTGCTGCCCTCCTAATGCCCTCCTAGGTGCCCTCCCAGGTGCCCTCTTAAGTGTACTCCTATGTGTCCTCCTAAATGCCCCCCTAGGTGTCCTCTTAAGCGTGAAGCCTAATCGGAAATACACGTAATTGATGTCTCGCCGAAAGGTGGTGGATTTTGCCATTTGAGGGGGTGAAATTCGTGAGGTCGCTGTGGAAGAGATGGACGATTAAGTATCGCGGGGTGGCAGCCCGCTTAAATTGAAGTCCTGCCTCGGAAAGCGGATCATCCGGCGATCGCACAGCCAACAGGTCCGAGGAGGGTTAGGTGTCGCATTAGACAGCTCGCACTCGGGATCCCAAGCGCCCAAATCGCAACTTCCGCAAATCCAAACATCGCGGAAAACCTGTCCAACATCAGAAAACGGGGACACAACAACACTTCAGGTTAAAGCAAACTTCGGCCCGCCGGCCTTTGGAGGACAATGTTCGGCAACATCCCAGAGTACTTCCCTCTCCGGGCGTGGTGGCGCCAAGGCAATGCCGAGCTGGCCGCCCCAACCAGTTCATTTGCGGGGAAGACGGTGCTGATGACCGGCGCGTCCGGCGCAATCTGCTCCGCGGCCGCCGCAATGCTGATTGATCTCGGCGCGGACACCATCGTCTTCGGCGTCCCGGATATAGCGGAGTCGGGGCCGGAAAACAGTGAGAGGTTGACGGCCCTCCTGGGAGCCGAGAGGTTGAGAAAGGCCCGTGTCCTGGTCTGGCACCTCGACATGCTCTGGTTCGACGGGGTGGCGGCATTCGCCGCCCGGGCCGCGAACGAACTCGAGAGGCTGGACGTCGTTGTCATGGGCGCTGCTATCATCAATCACGAGAGGAAGATCTCGTTGGACGGGTGGGAACAGAGTAAGTTTCACTCACCTAGCTCGACCGGAGGACCCGAAATGACCAACCAGCCAAACCCATCGCTTAATTTTCTGGTAGTGCTCCAAATAATACACCTCTCATGCGCCCTCCTCGCGGTGCTGCTGCTCCCAACCTTGATCAGGTCCGCAGAGCAGCACCAGACAAGGGGCGTGATGACGATCGTCACGACCATGGCAGCTCGGATGGCCGGGGCCGTGTACCCGACCCCCAAGGGCGACCAGGGCCTCCTCGGGACGATCAGCAACGGGATGCGCACCCGCCTCGAGGTCGGCAACCAGTACGGCGTCACCAAGCTCACACACCTGGCGTGGTTGCGGGAGCTCTGCTGCAGAGTGAAGGACACCCACGTGACGGTCCACGCCGTCGACTTCTGCGTCGCCTCGGAGCACAGGGGGATCACCACGACCAGCGCGAGCGCAGGCCTCGTCGCCAGGGTGTTTGGGCGGCCCATAGAGACGTGCGCGAGGGCGGTTGTCAACTCGTGCGTCGCGCATACGGGGACGCATGGGGCGGTGTTTATGGATTATGACGTCTGCCCGTGAGTGGAACGCTGTTGCCCCGCACCTTGTCTTGATTGATCTCCCCCGCCCTCTTGCTCCTCTTCATCGCGTAACCAGGGGTGTGGCAACTCTGCTGATGCGTCACTATCTTTGAAGATACCCAAAGTTTCTTGATGACGACTGGGGCCGGGAAATGCAGAAGAGAGTATGGGAGGAGACGGAAAAGGTCCTTTCAAGCGCCTCGCCAGCAGCCAAGGACGCCTTCTCCGGCTTGAAACCAGTCGTGACACCAGTGTTAACCAAAACAAGGTGACAAGACTGACGCAAACGATTGAACCACGTAGCTGAAGAAAGGCGAGAATAAGTTCATTTTTTTACAATGTCAAGAGCCGCCTGTGTCCCCAAGATCTCATGTGGGAGAATTGAAATTACAATCGTTGGTATTTTGGGGCATCCCAGCATCCGGAACTCCACCCTCCCGTCACCCAAAGGACCTGTTTGACAAGATTAAAGGAAATATGAACAGGACATCCAATAAGCAATTAACGGCAAAGAAAAAAAGAGAAAAAACTTCCATCCCACCCAATCATGAATCCGACCACGTAGGATCAGCAACCCAGATCGGCTCCGGGCCGGCGATGGCCACGCCGGCGACCTCCTGCAGCTTGACCCCCTGCCTGCTCGTCAGCACGGCCCACAGGTGGCCGTACATGTCGCCGGGCACGTTGGCGAACCCGTCGCTCCTCCTCACGGGCGTGAACTGCAGCCCGCCCCAAGCCCCGATCCAGGCGACGTAGAGCTCCCCCTCCGGGGTGCCGGCGGGGATGGCGACCGTGACGGCGGTGACGGTGCCGGGCACGCCGAGCGTCTTCTTCTCCTTGAACTCGAGCGGCGGCAGCACCTTCTGCCCGCCAATGACTCCCTCCAGCGCGTCAGGGCAGCTGCGGACGAAGCGCTGCATCACGTAGCTGTGGCCCAGCCGGGCGGGCAGGAGGGCCTCCCGGGGCGCGGCCGCAGCCTTGTGGTTCTGCATCATGTTGAGCACGGCGCTCATGCGCGACTTGGCGCCGATCTGCGTGGCCAGCGCCGGCACGATCCAGGGGTCCGAGGCCGAGGTGAGGGTGATGACGTCGATGAGGACGCCGATCTGGAGGAGGATCAGCGTCTGCGTCGCCTGCAGCCAGTCGTCCAGGTTGCTCCCTGGGGCGGCGACGACGCAGGCGCCAAGCACCTTCTTGCCGAAGTGCTGCAACGAGTCCGTCGACGTGGAGCGGTGCACCAGCGCCTGGGCGGCCATGCTGCCGATGGTGCTAACGATGGCGCGCGGGTACATTCCCGCCCACTGGCCGCCGCGCTTGAGGCGGTCGAAGCCGTCCCAGAGCACTTCGAGGAGCACATTGTCCAACACGGCCACGAGCTGCAGGTACTCGGTCGCGTTGTCCGAAATCTGCGGGCTCCAGTTGTAGCTGAGCGGCTGTGAACCGCCCGCGAGCCGAGAGATCGTGTCCGACGTGTTCTCGCCGGGCTTGGGCACGTGCGTGATGACGCCCTTGTTGACGCTGAGCGACTGCAGGTCCAGCACGTTGCCGTTGAAAGTGGCCACGTTGGTCCCGTTGACCGTCACCACGCCGCCGAGCGGCGCCTTGGGCGGGATCGTGCTGGCCGGCGCCTCCTTCGCCTTGGCCACGAAGGCCTCGAGCGTGTTGCCCTGCAGCGGCGCGTTGACGCTGCCCACCATGCCGGCCTGGCAGTGCGTGCGGGTCGTCTGCGCGCAGTAGAACCAGATGGGCTTGGTGTCGGTCACCTCGACGTGGTAGGACACGCCCGACGGCCGGGACTGGGTCGGGATGAAGCCGCTGCTGAAGCCGTCCTTGAGGGGCTCACAGGGCTTGTCGAAGGACGATTGGACGACGGAGTGGTTCTGCAGATGGTGCGGTTCCGCCTATTGTTAGTGGATGCGCTGCTGGAATTCATCCGCTGGGACCCATGTTTCACAGGCACGGGTGAGCTAAAAGTAAGGGCTGGGTCCACCTACTGCGGGGTTGAAGTTGAATTTCAGCACTGTTCCAGGCGGCTCCGTCATGTTGTTTGGCGAGAACACGAGGTTGCTCGCCTCGCCAGGGGCGACCTCAATCTGGATGGACCGAAGACCGCCGCGAGGGATGCCTCCAGGCGGTCCACCCGGGGGTGACGTGCTAGTCGAAGCCGTCTCGGCCTTCTTCTTGTATGCCTCGTGTGTATTTCCGCTTGAGGGACTGTCACATACAGGAGGGTAGAGATTAGCCGATGGCCAGATCGTTTTAAAATTCCGATTCGGTGTCGAGGGGCGCCAGACCGGATCCCAGATCAGAAGACTCATCCACCAAGATAGCCTGAATCATTACATGTGGTGTAGGGTACAGAGGGTGCAGACTAGGAGTCTATATGTACCACCAAAATGCTCGGCGCTTCACCGCCAGGGACAAACATCACTTACGCATTGATGGATTGGACCATGCCCTTCTGGCAGTGGTCACCATTCGTCTGACTGCAGTACAGCCAGATCGGCTTCGTATCATTCAACGTGATCGTGAACGTCGTGGCTGAGGCAATGTCGGCCGATGGATTGGGAACAAAGGCGGAAAAGATGGAGCCGTCACCAGCCAGCGGGTGGCAAGGGTCGTCGAAGGACGACTGGACTACTGAGTGGTTCTAATGGTTCGACAAGAAGTATTCCAAGTCAGCGTTCTTCTTTTTTCTTTTTCTTTCCGCAGTGTAGAGCATTGCGACAGCGCCTGAGAGTCGGTTCCTCTTACCCTTGCATAGAAGAAGTACGTGATGGTGTCACCCTTGTTCGCCGTGATGATTTCTGGGTCGAACTTCAGACCGCCCTTGCCAACTGTGACGTTGAAGTTCTTCCCGGCATGGCTGTCGGCCCTGGCAAGGGATGCCAGTAGCCCGGCGGGGAGGAGCGAAAGTCTGGAAAAGCGCATCGTGTACGATCACCGCTGATGCTGTGAATGGTGGGTTGACTCTGGTGAAGTCCCTCTAATCAAAAAGATGGGGTATTAGGTGAACAGAAGAAAGGGTGCAGAATGAGGTGGGGAATCTGGGCGAGGATATAAGTCAAGACACTTCTCAAAGGTACGCAGTAAGAGGTACCCAAGCATCACCAGCGGGATGGGCGAAGGTCGCATTTATTACAATCAACGACATGAACCCCTGTCAGCGCAGCCGTCCCAAAATGTTTCTCTGCCAATTTGGGGTTGCAATTTAGGTATCTGCAGGCAGGGATCTTGGTGCAACTTGGTTGGTGTGGGGTTGCTATTTCGGGCCACAAGAGCGCGCTTGTCCTGCTGGGCCAACCGAAAATACACCCGTAGGTCGATAGAATTTTGTGTTCAGGCCAGTGACGGTCAGCGTCTTGTTTCTAGCGGCCTTTGAGGAGCGGAAATCTAGATGCCGGGTGGCAGGGTCATTAGAAAGTGAGATATATGTTAGCAGCGACAGACCCTTGGAAAGCCTTATAACCTTGTGATGTCTAAGCCAAGCGCGTCGATGTGTTTGTGTGACACCTTGTCTTTTTAGGCATCTGTATCATATCGCGTCCACTTCAAAGCCCGTTGCACGAGCCTGGAGTCGCACAGCTTCAGTTAGATTTCCAAGACTCCATACGCAGGCTCCCTTCCACAGCCCTTCGGAAGTATTGTATCCGCGCTGTGTTGTTGGCCTCCCGATGACATGTCTTTTTGTGCGTCCAATGATCAGTGTGAAATCCCGTGAAATCCTGTGAAAGTTTGTGAGGTCAATTGATAACAACCCCCGCTAAATAAGCACAGCGGCTCTTGTCCGTTTCAGATCCCACAGTGTCATTTCCACCGAATCCACATCGTTGGTCTGGAAAACGAACTGACCAACTGATGAAGAGTGGTCTAAGCCTCCCCACGGCTGTGTTAGTCCCTCCCTTGTACTTATCAGTGTGCACATGCCGCAAAGGGAAACTTTGTTTCCGTCCATCCTCCTCCTATCCATCCTCCCAAGATTACCACAGTCCGACCAGGTCGGGTTATTTGTCAAATCGTAACAGGAGGCCCTACTCCCTCAGCAAGCTCCTCCTACAACTATTCTGGAAGCAGATTGGTCCGGTCGCCAAACACTCCGTTACCATCGTTGTGGCTGTTCAACGGGTGAGCGCTTAGCCGGTTTACCCATGGGGCCGTGCCAAGACCACCATTCCCTTTCTTGGGTCATTTCGGCTCACGTCAGCCCCACATTCTCGCCGGACAGCTGCGTTGTTTGAGGTTAAATTTATCAGGTGCATGACTTGGTCTGCCGTTGGGTTGGTGTAACTGGCCATCCCAAGAAAGAAAGAGCAATCGTGTTCCAGGGTCTTCCCCACCTGCAGGCGCAGTTTATCAGACGCTAGATAGGGCCGCGATAAGCTTAGAATAACCCCATTTGCAACTGCACTGCAACCTCACTGGAGGTGCTCTTTGCGAACTCTGGTTTCTCATAACTGTCATTTTTCCAGTCCATCTCTCTTGGAAGTTTGGCGAGCTAATGGGTTGACAGAAGTCCTCGTATGGTCTAATCGTTTCTTGCTCATTCGTTAGGTCTCCTAAAACTCAGCGCCAACCGTTGTTTAAATCTCCTTTCTCTCAATCAAATTTGTTTATCCGCCCATCTCTTGGATTTCGCATCACAGGGTCGCTCGCATCACCTCAAAAAATCCCCACAACATACGCAGGTAGTAAACAGCTTCCAACGGCAACAATGGCGGGCAGAAAACCACTCCTCAACTTTTTACCCGTCTTCCTCTCCGTTGTCATATTCGTCGCAATACTGCTAGTCCTTCTCGCTGGCGTCAATAATGGACTAGTTGAGATCTACTACCTGAAGGTGAGAAGCCGAAGTCCCAGAACTTGAACAATCCTTTGTGCCCGAGACACTTCAACACTGACTGACCTTCTGCCCAAAGACCGATATCTCGAACCTCAAACTCCCGCCGACCCTCTCGGGATCAGAGTTCCTACGCGACCTCTCCGCCGTGAGCGGCACCGACCTCGTCGGCGAGGAAATGACCGCCTCCTCCTTGGGCCTCGCATCAAGCTACACAATCTCGCTCATCACCTCCTGCGCTCGCTTCCCTTCTGGGCCGGTGTGCTCGAGGCCGAACTTGCGCTTCTTCTTCAACCCGGGCTTTGAGCTCCGGCTGGACGCGACCTCGCTGCAGACCTCGTACAGCTCGGAGTACAAAGACGCGCTGGCCGTCTACAAGAGGTCGAGCGCCGTCCAAGCCGGTGCCTTCGTGGTCTGCGCCCTGCTGACCGGCCTGGCCGCCATCTCCACCCTGCTCGGGACGCGCTTCCGCTACGTGGGCGCCCTGGCCGCCGTGTATTCGGTCCTCTGCACCATCTTCCTGCTGGTCGCCAACGCGGTCGGGACGTACGTCTTCCGCAGGCTGAACAACGCCCTGAACGCCGACTTCAACCAGCACGGCCTCTCCTCCACTCTGGGCGTGGCGCCCTTCGCCCTGGGCTGGGTCGCCTTCGCGCTCTCGCTCATCGTCTCCGTCATGCTGGTGGTGCGCACGCGCCGCGACTCCGCCGCGGCCCGCAACCGCGTGGTGCCGCCGCGGGCCAGAGCGTACATCGCCGGTTCCGACGGGGAGGGCGTCGCCGCCGGGCAGAAGGCCGTTGTCGCCCCCGCCCCCGGGCCCGGCGGCCTCTTCGGCCGCGTCGCCACTTGGAACAAGCACAAGTACGTCCAGGTCGAGAAGCAGCCCGCGCTGGGCGCTTCGCACTACCCGGGCCAGGAGCAGTCTGCCCTCGTGGAGGGCGGGAGGCAGCCGGGCCCGGACGATGACTGGGCCGCCG
The DNA here is from genome assembly GCA_003049395.1 of Pseudohalonectria lignicola. Taxonomy (NCBI): domain Eukaryota; kingdom Fungi; phylum Ascomycota; class Sordariomycetes; order Magnaporthales; family Ophioceraceae; genus Pseudohalonectria; species Pseudohalonectria lignicola. The sequence goes on from PYSP01000353.1 coordinate 33,039, forward strand.
ACGACGCGTACTCGCGCGCGCGGTATGGGGACGGCGGGACCGGTGCCGTCGCCGCGGGGTCGGAACCCATCGCGATGAAGAACCTTGGGGCCGAGGGGGTGCCGCAGAACCAGAGGAAGGCGGACACGGCGTACGAGCCGTACAGCAGTGCGATGTAGCCGTGTGTTTCTATGTAGTAACTTACGGGGAGTGCTCTTTGTGTTTTAGGTGGGGATTTTGGGTAACCGGAGGCGTTGTCAGGAAGTTCTAAGTGGCACATCTCATTAGCTTGGGTTGCAAGGATTGTGGGCTTCAAGGTAGATTCATCCAAAGCCACCCTCAAGACCAGAGGTCACGGTCAGGTTCATGCATACATGCTCAGAGGACGGGAAAATAGGTTGTGGTTAACTTCTTAAGATTGGAACTAGGGATAACACTACATACGTCAACAAGTGCCCCGGCGAATCCAGCCGGGCAACATCCCACGGTTGTTGGGAGCGGATCAAAGCCCGGAAATGGCTTTATTAGTTTTTTTTCAGATGCTCTTCGGCTCTTTTTTATCCCTTGTTTACACAAATAAAGCATAATGAAACGAGCGAGCATACAGGCGGTTTGTTGCGCCACCACTACCGGAAGTGCCGATCGGGGTTAGGTGAATACAGGTTCCCCCATTCATCTCCAACCATCTTGAGCCAAGTTCCCGGTAGGTAGCGGAACCAGAGCACTACCTCCACGATTTTGGTTCTTTTCGCTAAATTCAGAAGACTCGACAACGACGAGCCACTCGGGCCCTATCAGCGAAGCCACGAGGAGGAGCCAGTCTGGCGGAGAGGATTCACATCACCTGCCGAGCTGATCTGCCGACACCATGTCCCTATTGGTGCGCTTGTTATCTGGTAGTGACGGAAGCCGGGAACTGGGTGAAAATCTAGGGGTCGCAATTTTTCGGTCCAGCTTTTCCGGTCCAGCTCCGACGCGGAACTCAGCTCCATATCACGCTAGACCAAGTGGTCGATCTCGCACATGGGCATGGTAAGGCACTCACGCGGCCATCATACGTAGTATATATCGCTAATATCCAGGTTCTCACAAATTGCTAAAATGTAACACCCCACACCAAACGTGCAAGCAGCCGGGAATGGTTGAAGACCCAAATCGGCTTCCGATATCATCATTCAGTTCGCTTTACGGCCTCAGCCCCACAGCCTCCATGGTGGGACCTTGATTCCTCACCAACACCAGCGCCTTTAATACGGTTCAATGTCATCACTCCTAAAAGCAACAGAGAAGAGCCGCGCCACGGAAATGACTGCAATCCCTGAATTAGGGACGGTCCTGGATCCGTTTGGCGCGGAAAACCAAACGTTGGTGTTCAGGTAAATTGAGCGTTAAATGATTACCGCACTTGGCACTCGCGTTCCCCACCACGGAGGACCTTCGTTGATTCCGAATCACCACGCGGCACTCCACCACGGGAGTTCATGGGGGCTATTTAGGTAGTGGTCACTCAACGACACCATGGCCAATGAGCGTAATATCCGTTTCACGTATGAAGGATGTAAACACGCACCATTAATGGTCAAGAATGGACTTTGAGTCTACAAAACTAGCATACAAGAGGATGTGATTCTTGGTCTCTATAATTAGCGCGTAGGGTTTTGGGCTAATGGTGAGCTTGTGAACTCTTACGTATGCTAATAGAGTTCTCAAACAACAAGCCCAAGGAGTCAGCGCTACGAGAATATATATAAGTCCTCCCAGCCTCCTGTCACATTTCTACCTATGTTTCTACCGAAGCATCGGCCACTCCAACGGTACGAATTCCTCTCTTACACTTTTGTTCCTTGCTGCCCCTATTTCGGTGCAAGTGTCGTCAGCCACCTCTATCTATCTGTCTATCAGACCAGGCTACAACATGCAGAGACGACCGAACATCATCGTGGCCGTTGCGTTCCTTGTCCTGGCTTCGCTGGGCATGATCCACGCCGCTAAATCGGCTGGCTGCGGCAAGAACCCGACAATAACCAGCCGAACCTACACCATGACAGTCAACGGCAAGCAACGGGAGTATATCATGAAGCTGCCAGACCGGTACGACAAAGACCGCCCGTACCGGCTGATCTTCACCTGGCATCAACTCAGCGGCAGCGCAACCAAAATCGTCAACGGAGAAGACCCGAACCGCGGCGGCGCACTAGCTTACTACGGTCTCCTTCCACTGTCAAACAACAGTGCCATCTTCGTGGTACCGAATGGACTCAACGCTGGCTGGGGCAACGCTGGAGGCGAAGACGTCACCTTCTTCGACAACATGGTCAAGACGATCGAGGCGGATCTCTGCGTGGAGACCACCCTCCGCTTCTCCACAGGCTTCAGTTACGGCGGCGCCATGTCGTTCGCCCTCGCCTGCGCCCGACCCAAGGAGATCCGCGCCGTCGCCGTGCTGTCGGGCGGCCTGCTCAGCGGCTGCTCCGGTGGCACCGAGCCGGTCGCGTACTACGGACAGCACGGCACCGCGGACTCGGTCCTGAACGTCTCGGGCGGCCGCTCGATGCGCGATAGGTTCGTCAAGAACAACGGCTGCACCGCCGTCTCCCCGGAGCCGCAGCCTCAGGGGGCCAGGTCTGTCAAGACCGTCTACAAGAACTGGAAGCAAGGAAACCCGGTGACCTGGGTGGTCCACAATGGAGATCACAACCCATCCCAGGTGGACAGCGGGTCAAACACACCTTTCGCTCCCCAAAACACTTGGGAGTTCTTTTCGCAGTTTACGTAAGCGAAAAACATGTCATATAAGTCGATGAATGTATTGTTCTCGTTGATATTATTCAAGTAGAATCGACATCTAGAACGCGAAGCTCTGGCCTTCAACTGATTCTGCGTCCCGTTGCGACCCATTGCGGGCGTCATAACAGAGGAGAATGCGACTGAAAATGACCGAGTAAGGAGGAAAAGATCCGAGAAGTATCCGATATCTCGCATCAGTGGCGGGGATGTCTTGGAATCTAATAAACAACTCTGAGTTGAGACATGGTTTGAGACTACTATTTCCCCCCAACGCAGCTCCATTCTCTTGCAACACCCAACCAGGCATACTAGTTCCCCCTTCAGATCCTCGAGCACAGATCAGATCCTAATTACTCTCTGTGACCCTCTATGCAATCGCGAATAGTGAAATCATGCACTTGACCACCATCTCCCTTTCAGCCTCAGCTGCTTTCGCCTCTGCTCAGCCCAGGATATCACTAATATCTAGTAATTAAGTCAAAGCATCCCATTTCGGGCCACACCTCATTCGGGCCACCCTTGTAAGCCCTCACCGCCACTCCCACAACCCACAAAG
>PYSP01000354.1:0-36283 GCA_003049395.1 Pseudohalonectria lignicola
CCCGAATGCCTTCCTCTACACCGTCCCGCTGGACGACATCTGCAGGTGGGCGTACCTCGGGCCCTTGATTGACATGAATTCCCCCTTGCCTTCCTCCCCTGCATCGCGGCCGAGACGATGGGGGTGCGACTTTGGGGCGAACCGGGAGTGCGTGAACTTCATGACCCTCCACGAAGAGGACCGCTCCGGCGACGTGCCCAACGAGGAGAGCGACGTCCTGGTCTTAGGTGCGGAAGGGAAGACGGCAGACGGGCAGGATTTTCAGCGGTCCATGTGGATGGCTGGGAGTCTGAGGCGGAGCGGCAATGATGAGGATGTCCGTTTCGCTCGAGACATGTTGGGTGTTTTGGACCACGGAGGCTACTACGCTGCGAATTCGTACCGGCACCCCGAGTCTGGCGCCAAGGTCGTATGGGGCTGGATCAAGGAGGAGGAGCTGTCACTGGCGAGGCGAGAGAAGAAGGGTTAGGCCGGGTATCTGTTCCTGCCAAAAGAGCTCTTCTTGCTGCGCATTCCCGATGTCGTGAGAGCACCCGAGACGCCTCTGGAAGACATCTCTTCTGTGAGGGTGCTGGATGAGCCACTGACGTCGGAAAACGAAGGGGCCAGTGTGGGCAGGAAAAACAATACACTCCTGACATTGGGCATCAGGCCGCTGAAGAATCTCGAGTTCCTGAGGTCAGCGGCACCTAGCGGGGCATGGTCAGATCTCAGAATGAGCGGCAGTGGATAACTCTGAGTCTGGAGCCTCACTGTCACGAAATCGCCGAACTGGGAGCTGGAGGCCACCATAATCGTGTATACCGGCTGCGGACGCGTCGGCTTCCACGTCCGGCACAATGCGGACCTCTCCAACCTGACCAGCATTTACTTCTCCCCTGGCTGCGAGGAGATAGTGGTCGACAGAGCCCGATCCAACAACGAGACGGATATCCGGAAGGAGACCGTGTCGGGGCCGTTCACCCTCTTCACCCAAACATGCAGCGACCGCGACGCTCAAGGATGAGAGGCCTTGGAGATTCTGCGTTTGAGGATATTCGGCGACGTCGACCTCCTCGAGGTCTTCGCCAACGACCGCTTTGCGCTATCCACGGTTGTCTACGCGGATGCTCGGTCGTGTAATGGCATCAGCTGTTTCGTGGCGGACGACGGTGGCGCCGGCGACAGTGGCGATTTGGCTTGCTTCAACACCCTGACGCTCTGGGACGGCTTGTTGCCAGTCATGCGGGACGTTCCCGGGGGGCTTGGAGCACTATCTTGAGAAATGGGACATTCACACGATGCGGGGGGTCCTGAGATGCGCAAACGGGTCGTCTGCCTTGCATCTCGCCCGTCCGATTGTGTGATTTGCTGGTTAATGTTTCAGTGTCTGGTGCTTCTAGAAATCTCCATGTAGCGTCAGATACCAACATGAAAGCCTCAGAAGCCATCGTCGCCTGTGGGGATGGCACGGAAGTCACTACCGATAAAACATCATCTCTGGTGTGCCCTTTTTGCCACCCCAGGGACACAAGAGGCCTAATCGCCTATCCACAGCAACTGCTGGAAGAAATTGGCGATTGAATGACATAGTCGGAGCTCATTGCCTCTATTCGAACGAATTCACCCCTTAATGACAATGCTGTTGGAGGTAAGGCTAAAATAAAGTAGAGACCCAGCAGGGAAGCAGCAATGGACGTCAGCATTTCCACAGGCACTAAGTCAACTGAGTTTCCTACCAAGACTCCATCGACCTTACTTGAACGCCGAAAATTTGCTCTTACCGAACCCAGATCCTCACCCAATCTCGTTTGATAATTCTGCCCAATTAGGACCGGATGGTTTTCAATCTGATGAACCAAGGAGGCTGGCGGGCACCATGTTCAGCTGAGTGATCTGATTGCACAAGCCACATCGGTGGTTGGAGGCGGCTCACGCTTAGGCGGTTTCAGGCCGCTAGCGCCTTCAGCCGCACCTGCGACTCGGCCCGACTGGTGATTGTTGGGCGGCCTTCCTCGTCGTCGAGAAACCGTCGACGACGGACGTGAGCCTTCCGAGTCCTTTGCAGACAGAAACGGCTGCTGACTCCTGACCCCAGAGAAACCCGTCCTCCTGACCCCCAGCCTGATTGAGCCCAAAAAAAAGGTATGCCTAGCAACCGCAACATGCCGCCCTCGTGGAGGCGTCGGCGCAGGCATACCTCAACCAAGAACTGGTGCCTCATAACCCTAATATGGCTCGGCGCCGGGGTGCTGACCGCCCTATGGATGCTCGTGGCGCCCCGCCAGGACCTGGGCGACGCCGCTTTGCTGCTCTTCCTGATTTTCTCGATAATCGCCATGATCATGTACATCGCCGACGATGTCTTGACCATCATGATGGTCTTCGGACCGTTCTTCCTCGCGGCCGCAGTCTGGATCTTCATCGCCCCGCCCCAGCGGCATCCGGAAGGGGGGGATGGCGGCGGCGACAGTGGTGGAGGTGGTAACGACGGTGGAGGGGGTGATGACCAATCCGTTCTGCCCATCTTCCTTGCCCTCGCTCCCCTCGTCCTCGTGTACGCTGTCTTTAGTTTTGGGCTCGTCGGCGCGCTACTTTATGGTCTTGGTGTACTGCTACGTGAGGTCCTGACGATTATGGCGGCCATCTTACTCGGCATCCCCGTCACCTACGGCCCCATTGTTATTTATCACCTGACCTTGAAGCGTTACGTCCTCCGGACCCCGCGGTTCCGCCGCGGTGACACCTCCAAGGACTGTCGGACATGCGAGATCTGCCAGCGCGTCCTCGCCCAGTCGCCGCTGCTCACGGGCACGCGGGCACTGCTCGCAGCGACGCAAGAGTCACACGAGTTCTACCCTAGCATCGATGAGATGCAGCGGGCCTGGAAGGGGTGTCATCTGTGTCAGGCCCTGTTGAAGCCCATCTCGGGGGACTCAGATTCGGATTGGGACGTGGGCGCTGGCTATGGCGCCGTCACACGCACACGCAGGGATTCATTGTCGTTCCTCGAGAACGGCCGTTTGATGGTCAAGATCAAGCTTGAGAGGCCTCCCTGGAGCGAGTTAGGTGTTGCCTTCTCTATCGGTCTTGAAATCGACGGGGCTGCTAAGTTTGAGGCGGTCCTGATAGAAGAGAGTGAGTTTTTAGTATTCCTGACCCTCTCTGCCGTCTTCTATCGTCTCCTGCAGTTCCTCTCCGCGCCGTCCATGATCAGGCCTAACTGGGTTTGAGGACTCACAACAAACGCTAAATTCCACTTCTTCTAGGCAGCTTAGCAGATCGAGTTGAAATCGCCGAGTCGACAGGGTCCGAGAGTTCTCTCATTCGGGTAAACGGCTGGATCTCCGACTGCACCGAAACGCACCGCCTGTGTGGCCCTCGGCAGCAGCATTCATCTTACTTTATTCCGACAAGACTGCTTTATGTCGGCACCTCGATGAGGCCACATCTCCGCCTCGTGACGAAGGCGGATGTGGAGAAACAAATGCGCCGCAGGAGGGGCAGCGGCAACGATGACACGCACAGCCTGGAGCGCAAGCGCTCCCCGTACGCCGCGCTCAGCCACTGCTGGGGAGGGAGCATTGAGCAGATGCTGACGACCGCCAACGAGCGTACGTTTCAGCAAGGCATCGAGGAGGAAACGCTGCCGGCAAACTTCCGGGACGCCATCTCGGTGGCGCGCCGCATCGGCACGCTGTTCCTCTGGATCGACTCCCTCTGCATCCTGCAGGGACCGGACGGCGACTGGGTCACGGAGTCGCCCAAGATGGGGCTCGTCTTCTCCGGCGCGCTCTGCGTCATCGCCGCGACCGCGTCGGCCAGCTCTCCCGGCGGCTGCTTCCGGGAACGGCCGGCCTGGGAGAGCAACCAGCGGGACCTCATGGTGTCGTCCGACTCCCGCAGGCGGTACTACCTGAGCTCGGGGCCCGCCCCGGCCACGGTGGAGACCCTGTTCGGCACGCGCGTCGAGACGTCCCCGCTCGCGGGCAGGGCGTGGGCCTTCCAGGAGCGCCTGCTCGCCTCGCGGGTTGTCCACTTCTGCACCGACGTCGTGCTGTTTGAGTGCGAGACCCTGAGGGCGTCCGAGTACCACCCTTCCGGCGTCCCCTACGAGAAGGAGTCGTACGGCATCGCGGACGGGCGTATCATCCACTTCATGAGGGAGACGCGGAAGAAACTCGACCCGCTGCTCGTCTCGCGGTCTAACTCTGCCTCGATTTCGTTCTCTCAGCCAAGTGCCCCTCCGCTTCCGCCTCCGCCTCCCCCTTCCGGTGAGCAACAACCGCTTCTACAACAAGGCAGCCACCGTCCCACCACTCGTGGGATGCGTGGGGCTCTCGATGTCCTTCTCTCTCTGCGGCCTGCGGGCTCACAGAATGTGAGGGAGGGGCTGACATCCACGGCACGCTGGTACGAGCTCGTGGGCCCGTACTCGGCCGCGGCCCTGACGCGTTCGACGGACCGCCTCGTCGCCCTCGCCGGAGTGGCAACCCTCGTACACGAAAGATCACAGAGCAGCTACCTCGCAGGGCTCTGGTGCCTCCCCCACATGCAGCCGTCGCTGCTCTGGGCCGTCGTGCGGCACCCTGCTCGATCGCCCGCTGCTGAATCCCAGACTCGACCTCGTGCCCAGGGCTGGGGCTACTGTGCCCCCTCGTGGTCGTGGGCGTCTGTCGACGGCGCCCAGGTCACCTTTCTCCCCGGGAAGGAGCTGCAGGGCATGAGCCAGGGCTCCAGAGTCTTCTTCGACGCGAACGTGGGCAGAGCAGAGCTCTTCTACAGAGGGGTCGCGGTCACAGGCAGCGCGGGGAGCCTCGTCGACTCCGGCTCGCTCGAGCTCGTCGGGGTCGCGGCGAGGGTGCACTTCTCCCGGGACGCGCCTCGCCACCTCCGGTTGGTTGGGTCAGAGTGGCCCTCGTTGGGATCCCTCCGCGTTCGGGGGAGGAAGACTCTTTACTTCTTCCCAGATAGGGATACCGCCGGGGCCTCTACGCCTATGCCCACCACGGATCTCAGCTCTCCAGAGTCGCCAGCGCAGCCGCGATCCGGTCCTGAGCCGCACGCTACAGCAGCCCTGGGGACCGTCCCGCCTGCGGCCGAGGAGCAGCTACCACTCTGGGAAGCTGAGCTCTATGCCGTCCCCGTCATGACATTGAGGACGCGTGCTAAGCTCCCGGGGAAATCTTACGGGCTTGTTTTGAGAAGGAGGAGGCGGATACCTTCCGCGGCGAATTCTGCGGTGCATTACGCGGAGTATGAACGAGTTGGAGCATTTGTTGGGGTCGGATTGACGTCTGAAGATGGTAGACGCGCGGCGGAATGGTCTCGACAGAGGCTAACAATCGTGTAGACTGTAGTCATTTAGATGTTACAGGCTTTCTTCAAGTTTCAACAACCCTAACCTGCTGCTATTGTATCAACGAGATCCAGTGAATGACTGATGCTATGCCTTTAGACTCTCACGGGCTTGAGAGCCCCTGGAATCGAATGGATCTTCCTCCTCCCACCAAGTCCATCAGACATTAGAAAGCCGAGAAAATAATTAACATGGTCAACCTAACTTGAACCTCGAGCACTCTAGTCGATTTCCGTGCTTTCTACCGGAGATTAGAATGTTTCAACAGGACCTGATGCAACAATTCAACCAAGGAAGATGGAGCGAGAGATCCTGTAACCCTACTTATCTACTGCTTTGCAGCAGGAGTACCGCAAGAGCAGGAAAGTAGAAGCCCATCACAAAACCGTCCGCTCCCCGGGTGACTTCTCCACCCTTTCCGTACCTTCCACACTTCGCCATGATGGCCGCGTTGGCCATGATGCGGTCGGTGATTTCTGACGACATGTTGAACTTTTGCTCCTTGATGCCACAGGCTTTCTAGGTGTGGCAAGTCGAGGTTGCTGGGTAATCGCGGAGTCGGTGGATAATTAGACCTTTATCTGGGCAGTGCATTCTGTAACGAGGTAGGAAGCGGGATAGTCTGTATGAAGGCCGCGTGTTGTGACCGAGTGAAAAGAGAAACAAGAGTGGCCATGAAATCGAGGTCCCGCCTCTTCCAACATGCCTTTAATAAATACCTCAGGAGATATATGGTGGGCCTCCCTATCTGCTCACTCCCATGCACGGAGGCTACCTAACCACCAATGGAGAGTAGAGCTGCAGACCTATCTATCATTGTATAACGCCATCGACCACTCGGAATCAATCTCCTTATCAAGCACGGGTTGCTCACGTGCTTGCTGCTGTGTGACAAGTGCTACATGAAGTTGGAGTGCAGCTTATCGAAGAAATAAAGGAAGTCGTTTCTCTGCGAGGTCAACTGTGGGCGAAAGGCCCTTAACCCTCGTGAACTCGTGCGCAAGTGGTGATCAAGCCTCCAGGGCTGAGTGATGCTGATTTGATATTAGCCATGAACAGTTCTAAGAACAGTTCCAAGAATGGCCAAGGGTTCCTGGTGTGCAGGGGCGCAGCCTCATTCATGCAGATTGTCCCAGCCCCTGAACTGACTCGACATCCTGTCAGGCTGTCACACACCAAGATCTCATGAGTCTCATCCCTCTCCTAATTACCCGCCTAACCCATGGCAGCTCTGGGACTGCAAAGGCTTACAGCCCTACCAGGACCAATGGGCTGGAACAGATTACACAAGTAAAACCGGTCACAGGACTCCAGAGTCAGTTTACCTTCATTTTTTTGCCCGTGCGCAGGAGGTTACCAATCGTTCCCCCCATAATAACCATCTAAAGAGACACATTGGAGCCAGGAATGCACGCAACGATCAGTACCATCCACCAGCGGGATCAGTATGAGCTATGAAGTGTTGATCGCGTCTCTCACCCTGACGGGTAGCCTGCTATCCTACATAGCAACGATGGGTGTGCTGATCTCTTTCGCCTTCTACCACGCTGAGCAGCGCTCGTTCCGTCATGCCCTCGTCCTGAACCTCACACTGGCCGATGAGTAATTATTTCAACAAACAATCAGACCGACCTATGCGAAACTTTCTGAATGATCTGATGGCTAACTAAACTCAACCAGAGTTCATGAATTCTCTCAACAACTCCATCTTAGGCATCATCTACGTGCGGGATCAAGCCCTCTAGCCGAGCCTGCCCTGCACCCTGAACGGCTTCATCGGCCAGCTCTCGGTGCAGGCAGCGGACTTCAGCATCCTCGCTATCGCGGTGGCCACCCTCCTGACCATCACCAGGACCGTGCACATGCCGAGCGCGACGCAGACACGCAAGGCGACCCTCTGCCTCTCCGTCTGGGCGGTCCCCCTCGCGACGAGCACGGTGGCGACGGTGCTCGGGGCGATGGCGCCCGTGACAGCTGTGACTCGCCCTGAGACAAGGACACTCTTATAATTATTCGAAACACTGGAGTAGAACATGGGATGCTCCACACGTAATTAGACTAACGACAGCCGAGAACTTTCAGGTAATTACATATAGTGAGATAGCTTCAGCCCTGCAAACCTCCGTGGCTAGAGGATGGGGACGAACTGATAATTTGGGCAGAAGTGCTTAAGTATAGGCTCGTCACAACACGCTCCCTATAGGCCGCAAAGATAACAGTAAAGGCAGATAATGGTTCTTTGCTACTTTCGAAGCAAAGAGAAACATTTCTTTCCGCTGACTTTTCCCTAGTTGGCATCCTGTCAGCTCAGCTTGCTCGGGGTTGCTCATCGAGTCGTCCTAGCCATATACAAATACGTAATTAATTATGTCGTTGATCTCTTCTCAGTCGAGTTGGTCGGAAATTTGAATCATCTCAATTCCACCAGACTACCACGAATCAGAATCAAAATGTGGTGAACTACCTAGGCAACCTTAAGAGATGTGATATTAGATATCGAAGATAAAAGGGGAATGAGAGGAAATTTATGTTCAGGTTGCATGGAGAAGTAGTGGCAGACAAAAGGATTGATTATTATTTGCCCTCTGTATCGTGATGCTCGTGCGACCTATGCCTACATCAGACCTGCCATACGGAGCATTCTCTCCTTCCTTCGGGTCAACAAGTGGAGGCTGGTGAGTCGTATGGCCATCTTGGGCGTCATTTCAGTTGAGGGAATCTACCGACACTAAGCATCCGGGCAGTGACTGATCAAGGCTTTGACATCACGATCGAATCCCAGCCGCCCGACACCCATCACCCATGTGTTTACCTACTGGACTGGCCCGAGCTATGTAGAAGACCGTCGCTGTCTCAGTCAGCCAATCACTGTGACGTAAGCCCCCTTAATGACACCACCAAGGGCTGGAGGTACCTCACCTAGGTAGCGAGCCCGGACCAAAGGTTCCTAGGTATCGACCCGCCTACCTACCTAGGTACCTGCCTACCCACCGGCAATAATTCGCACCTTCACCAGATCAGATTGCCAGCTAACGGAACCTCACTCACGTCCGTCTTCCCTACTTACAATTTCATTATCACAAAGCACTCCTTCCTTCTAAGGTTGTCTTGTAACTTGAAATCCTAAACTCATCCGAACGACACTGCCGCAAGGGTGTCGCGTAACGTCTGTATCATGGTAGTTGACGGCGAGACCGGCTTCCTCATCGCCGAGCTCCTCCTCAAGAAGGGTAAGTTCTACCGCCAGATCGACAGCATCACCGGCCTGACCATAGACCCGTCCTCCCCCAAGGCGAAGGAGCTCGAGTCCCTGGGCTTCGAGATCGTGGCGCACCGGCCCGGCCATGAGCGCGCCGTCGTCGAGGCTCTGCAGGAGATCTGCTCTGACACCATCCTGATCCCGCCCACGCACAAGGACAAGCTCGACGTCTCGCTCGAGCTCGTCCGCGCAGCCAAGAAGGCCGGCGTCCCCAACGTGCTGCTCATCAGCTCCGTCGGCTGCGACTACGCTGATCCGGCCAAGCAGCCGCGCCTGCGCGAGTTCATCGACATCGAGACCGCCGTGCTGTCCAGCAAGGATGACGCCAGCCGACGGAGCCGGACGACTTCTTCAAGATGCACGCCGCCGACCAGCGACCGGCGAAGAAGACGAAGAAGGCTAAGCACCAGAGTGGCTGATGGGGCTGCATTTGACTTCCTAATTTCCTATTTGATGGAGGAATCTTGCACGGCTGGGGTAGTGACGGGTTTTCTATACAAATCCAACATGTGGCTTGGGACACAGCAGTCGTTTAGCACATGTTCGTGCCAGAGTTGGCGATACTGCGCTTAACCGGGGAGACAGGTACAAAGATCGGGGATGCAGAACAGCTAGAGGGATGGCACCTAGCTAGAAGAATAATTAGTGCTAGAGTAATTAATAAATACGGGCTGCAATGAAAACAACAAGAACGGACCGATTGACCGGTTGTGATGTCCATCCCACAAAAGGAAGCCACAAATTACTTACTGATCAACCTAGACTAGTGGTCGGGTCCAGTCAGGCGTGAAAGTTTGTGACGCAAGTCTCACGTGTTGAAGCGTGCGGGAATCCGACGAGGGTTAAAAGTTTCCGGCTTGCTGTGACTCGCAGCAACGCCAACCCGACGGCTTTACCATTCGGGGTTGCTCCGAGCGGACAAGAAGGCGGACTAGGGCGACACACTGCCGACAGATCTCCCTGTACAGGCTCGGGTAGTAAGCCACTTGCCCTTGAAGCAGCTCATTGTGAAACTTTACCATCCCCTGCATTGTCACTCCACTATTTCTAGTCTCTGTTGCTCACGCGATTCGTGGGCCGAGGTCTTGACTTATAATTTCTTGTTTGTTTTCTGGCCGGTTTTATTGATGACGTGTGAACCTGGGAAGGGAGCAGTTTAAAGTTCCCGTTGTCGGAAGATCTTCGATTTCCCAGAATACATTAATACAAAAGTAGCGCACGAAACAATCCACGGCTTACCATGCTGAGGACCATAAACAGCAAGCTGACTCTCCAGAGAGTCCTCCCGACTAGACATCCAGGCAATTGGATCTCCAGCTTCGCGACTACTCTGACGACATTGCCTGTGGCACCTAGAACAAGCCTCCTCCACACGGGCATTCATACGCCTCATCACCAAGTCCAACGCTGTAGCATCCAGATTAGGACATTGACAATGAAGGCGGCTCGTTACTACGGCAAGGAGGACATCCGTATTGAGCAAGTCCCCGAGCCGGGGCCTCCTAAGGCGGGCGAGGTGAAGGTGAGCGCTCAGCACGGGGCCACGGGCGATGAGCTGGGAGGACGAATGCAGCTGTAGCACAAGGAAGGGTTCACTGCTTACATACCCCTCCCCTTCCTCTCTCCCCTTTGGCCTCCCCGTCCTCTAGATCCGCCCCTCATTCGTCGGCATCTGCGGCACGGACCTGCACGAATATCTCGGCGGGCCGACCTTCTGCCCCGCGGCGTCCCGCCCGCACCCCATCACGGGTGAGACGGTGCCCGTGACGCTAGGCCACGAATTCTCAGGCGTCATCACCGAGATTGGACCCGGGACCCCGACGACGACGACGACGACGACCGCCCTCAGGCCGGGCCAGCACGTGGCCGTCCAGCCGACGCTCTACTGCGGGGAGTGCGCAGCCTGCCGGTCCGGGGCGGAGAACGCCTGCCACCGGGGCGGCTTCGTCGGCCTGAGCGGGTCCGGGGGCGGACTGAGCGGGGGCGTGGTGGTGGCCGCGGACAGGGTGTTCCCGCTGCCCGAGGGCCTGGGCCTCGAGATCGGGGCGCTGGTCGAGCCGCTGGCCGTCGGGTGGCACGCCGTCTCCGCCGCCGCTGGGCCGGGGGCCGGGCCGGGACTGGGCCGCTCGGCGCTTGTGCTCGGCGGGGGACCGATCGGGCTGGCAGTGATTCAGTGCCTGCGGGCCAGGGGGGTGGACAGGGTCATGGTGGCCGAGCCGGCGGCGCAGAGGCAGAGGTTCGCGAGGGAGTTTGGGGCGTCGGATGTCATCAACCCCGTCGAGGAGGACGTGACGGAGAAGGTGATGGAGTTGACCGGGGGTGTGGGTGCGGATGTGGTGTTTGACTGCGCTGGGGTACCGGCTAGGTGAGTTCTCGGCTTCTTGCTCTTGTGGGAAACATGTTCGTCCGGTGCTTGTGCTAACAGCTTGTGGCCACACAAGCATCAAATCCGCCTGCTCTGCGGTCAAGGTCCGTGGCACGATCGTCAATGTCGCCATCTGGGAGAAGGAGATCCCTTTCAACCCGAATTGGACTACCTTCAAGGAGAGCACCTTCAAGTCTGTTTTGGGCTATCAGAAGGCCGATTTCGAGGCTGTCATTGAGAATCTCAGGATTGGTGAGTCTGGATTTGAAGTTCTGTTGATTTTCTTCTCCTAACGAGGGAGCTCTCAAGCCGGAGAGTACAGCTGACAACCAGACCAGGCGCCTTGAAGCCAGAATCCATGATCACGCGGAAGATCAAGCTTGATGATTTGGTGGAAAAGGGGATCAGGGCATTGATAACGGACAAAGAGAACCAAGTGAAGGTGTTGGTTGACATGACCGAGGGCTAGTCGCCAGTCGGATAATTAGACGGATGTATCGGACGGAAATTTGAAATGCGTATCAACCTAACCTGATGTGCGACAGCTGGGGTCCGGCAAGAGTGACTGTCTTTCCTTGCCCTTGAGAAATATTACACCCTCGCCAACATTCCGTCATGGCCTTATGAAACAGCTGTCTATCCATTTGGCCTGCCGCTCTGGAGTGGATATCTGGGAAAGCGTGTCATCTGGACCTCCCTGGTCGACTCAGATTGCTGAAAGCTGTCGAAAGAAACGTGAATGCCTGCTCATGTTCCATGGGGCAATGCCAACGGCTTTGCAGGGCCCCTGAATGATGATGCGTTTTATTTCTGCGTGACCGCTAACGCCACGAGGCATCGCCATTGAATTAAAAAAGGCCCTCACAAAGACACGAATACCCAAGAGGCCAATAGTCCCACGCCCAAGTCGCCAACATCTATGATGCTAACACCCAAGACGCTAAAACATAGAGATAGAGAGATAGGCTTCGGTATCGCAGCCATGGTCAAAGACTTGCCTGGACTCACTAGCAGCCGCGTCTACACACGATACAGTCGACGAAATGGGGTGTGAAGGGTGAAAGAGGGGGAGTAACACCAAGTCACGGGCACCTACTTATGACCGTGATCTCAATCATATAATTATAATTAACGTCCAATCCCCTCACCACTCTTTCCCTCGTTGCCATGCTCCAGCACAAGGAAGCCTTTAGGAAGCCAAAGGCTGAGATAAAACAGTGTCGTTTCTAAACCCCTATCCACACGTCTTATTTATACGGGCCATACGAGAATGGAAGAGGATTTTCTGAGCGTCAAATCTCTCTCAGGGATCGTATCTCTCCTAACCGCCCTCGGCCGCCTCTCCGACCCAGCCCGGCAGAACATCGCGTATACTCAGGTCGGAGTGAGCCACACTATCTTCGTCCGCACTCATGGAGACAGCAACTGTGGTTCCAGCCTTCCGATGACGCAGACAGGGGCCCGATCGTCAGACACACGGGCTGAGTGACGGAGATGATAATATCTGGGGTCGGCTTCAGAGCGTCAACACCCGTCCGTCACGGGAGGAACTCGAGCAGCATTTCAATCAGTGCTACGACCAGGAATTTGCTACTCATGTGATTCTCCTCTGTACTATCACACTCCTTACGCTCTTTCCTTGTAAATAGACTGTACGGTAGTCGCTAGCACGTCCTATACCCCTCGGGAGGCAGAGATCACGGGCGGATCTCGACCCTGGACGTTAAATAATCCAACCAAGCCAACCAACCACCATCACCACCACCACCACCACCACTTCCCTAGCCTCTCCCTAGCCCATCGTATACACCACCAACCCCCACATTCCCTTGACTCCTAGTCACGGGCGACGTAGGAAGCTCAACGTGAGCGAACGTGTTCCTCTGGAGAAGCTGGAGATTGGGACTGATGCCACGGCCCCAAGGCCTCTGGGGTCTCGTACTTGGCCTCCATTTCGTGCGGCAGCGCCGCCCCGAGCTCTAGCCTCGCAGACGGCTCCAGCTCGTTCACCGTCCCATTGTCGGCAAACTCCGCTGTCTGGGCCTCCTTCCCCGGGTGTTCCCCGCTCCCCCGTCTCGATTCCTTCCTCTTCCGGCATATGACCACCGCCACGACGGCGGCCATGAGAGCGCCAGCAACAGCGCCAATGGTGATGCCTGCTATGGCCGCCGCGGAAATGTTGGCGTACGACAAAGGAGATACTGCTGAATGGGTTGAGAGCGGCTGCCAGACACCATTCCACGTATCCGCGAACGTGTTGCCATCGGCGGTGCGGATGGTCGTGTCGTCCTTCGATATGGACTGTATCACCCTCTGGCCCATGTTCGGACCCGGCGCCTGCGCTAGGAAGGTGACGTTCTGCTCGTGGTTGACGGCCATGAAGGCGGCCTGCAGGAATGCCCTCCCCAGCTGCCAGTAACCATTTATGCTGGCGAGCGGCCTGCAGGGGAAATACGAGGTCGGGGTGGTGACTAAGGGCGCCTCGAGGGTCAGGTTGAGCAGCTTGAAGGGCACCTTGATGGTGATGTTGGTCGCGGTTCGGTCGGCGAGGACAAAGCCCAGGTAGGCGGGCGAGTTGACGATGCGGCGGTACTGCGGGTCGGTCGTGTTCCAGAGGAAGAGCTGGAGGCGCTCGTCGAAGTTGACGGGGAGGTGCCGAGCCGCTTGCTCGCATGTGCCGGGAGGCAGGTAGATGTATGGCGACGCGGGGCTGGGGATCACCACCGCAGACCCGGGGACTCCACCCATGATCTTGGTCATATCTACGGCCAAGCTGACGTTGCCGAGTCCCCGATAGACGCTCGTGGCGTCGAGGCTACTGCCGAAGGGTGAACCCCCCGTCTGGACGCCGAGGACGACGTCCCGGAGGAAGGCACTCGGACCACTCGACGCGGAGTGGATGAGGACGGCAACCGGGCCCAGCGCACGGTTCAGGTCGTAGCCCCCCAGTACCAGAGACCCAGGCTGGCCCAGGGCGGCGCTCCCCATGTGCAGTCCGAACGAGGCCGAGGCTGTCCTGCCTGTCGCCTTGAGCTGGTTGAGGAGGGTCGGGTGGTCTTTCATTGGCTGGTAGAAGCCGTTTTCACCGTAGCAGTACCCAGCGAGAGCAGGCCCACCGGCTCCGTGTAGTTGGGTAGTGACCAGGTTGTCCCATTACCCGGGCTCCTCGGTAGGAGGTTGACTCTGGAGTCCACAGCGCATATCGATACGTTGAAGTCGACGCTGGTCGTCCCGAGGCGGATCTGGTCGTAGCTGACCTTACACCCTAACGTGGAGCGGTTACTGAAGTAGCCTGAGGACCACTGGTCGTCGTTAGACACAAGTATGAAGTTGGCTGCCTTAGCCGACGAGTTCGAAGCCTGCATAGAGTAATTCCCGCCCCCCTTGGTAGCAAGGACCTCTGTGAACTCGGTGCCGCTGGGCCACAGGGGCACCCGTACGCCCATGTGGCGCCGGGACGCCGAGGAGTTGCCGATGGTGGCCACTACTGCCTGCCATGGCCCGTCGGGGCCGAATGTGGAGGGGACGTCGCCCCAGGACAGCTGGGAGCCGGCCAGGTCGGTTGTCCATTCCATCTGTACTGTTCCCCCTTGTCCATGCGCGAGTTTGGCGAGAGTGGCCAAGCCCGCCGCCGCAACAGCGAGCCATGGGTGGCGGCGCGACACCGATGGTGATGTCATCGATCGATGTGACCCTAAGAATCGGCCGGATCTGTCTAGTGTTCAAGAGGAGCAAACAAATGGACGGAGGGATGCTCAATGCAAGTGATAGATCGGAGGGCTAATGATGGGGCAGGACTCAAAGATTCAAATGCAATTGTCGGTCATCACGGTCAGACGTCGAACTTCGGCGGAAAAGAGAGGCAAGAAGCAGAGCCTCGGGTTCCCACCCAAGCCGCCTTCCAGGCAACCGTAGCAACTTGCCAAGTCAAAAACTCGTCTAGATTGCTTGGCCTGTTGCAGAACGAGGTGCGAACGACCGAGACCACGGTGCAAGCTACGGTAGCGGTCGCACTGCGACACTGTCCACCTGTAAGATTGGCGCCGGGCGGGCATAAGCATGCATGCGAAAAGGGGCAGAGGGAATCATTCGATCGACGGCTGGTTGACGGCTAAGCCACATTCCCATTTATCCCTAACCAAAACAAGTGACGCAACGGCACAGATACCTTCATTTTTGGAACGGCCCGCTGGCCCCCAACACTCTCTTTTCTGCCATTGCAGAGTCGCCAAGGCTGCGTTGGTTCCACTACATATACTCCGGAAAGGCGCCGATTGTGACTACACCGTGGACGCATCGGAAGTTGCTCGACACGTAGTGGTGGCGCGTCGGACGACATTGGGGCGTCCCTCGAAGACACCGGCGACGGAAATGTCAACTCACTTGCCCCGCACCGTCGCCGATGCTGAGTGTCGGTATCGGAATCGGAGCCGAGCTCCATTCCATTCCACCCTTGTCTGAACTGAACCGAGTTTATTACGCCCGATGGGACCACCCTTGTCCCGGCTGAGTGGGGTCCTATTAGAGTTGTTGTGTGGCGTGACTAGCCACGTGATACCGCCCCGCTTCTCCTATATTTAGTTCATCTAAGATTTTGGCCTTCGCCCACCAAAGTTAGCGAAAACAGCGCACTTTTGCTCTATCGTGCTGTTCACGTTTCATGCCACAAACTTGCTTGCCCTGCTGAACGCTGCTCCCCAACTCAGGGCTGACCTGAACGCAGCCATGCGACCGGCCGGGAAGAAGCAACCCGGCAGCAACACCGCATTCGTCAGTGTGGTGGAAGTCACAGGCGCCACAGCACAATTCATCGGAGTGGCCCTGAACACCGACGAGGTTGCTCCCATCTCACTTCTCTACCTGAAGGTCGCCAGCAATCATTCCATTTCGGCCATGGCCATGATGGACGGCGGCTCGGACGTTAATCTCATCTCCCGCGTGAAGGCCAAGAGCATCAGACAAGTCTCCCGCATCGCCGAAGTCCCTCTAGGTATCAAAATGGCAGACGGCACCACTTTCACAGTCAACCAGTACCTTCTCCTGGACATCTCAGCCGGGGGAATCGTCACATCTCTGGTATTCTGGATTGTGGGCACTGCCTACGAACTCTTACTCGGACAGCAAAAAAACAAACCTGCTACATAAACTCTTGGCGGTTGCAACTATTAGCGCAGCCCGCCATTACACGTACAAATCCTTACATCCTACATACTTGTGACGATCAGGGTCTATCAATACGGGGATCGATAGGCTAATCAACGGTTTTGTGTTCAACCAAGTACGGTAAGACTGGCAAGACTCAGGTTTAGACAGGCGGGTTGGACTGGGTAGACTGGGCTGGGTGCTGAGGCTCATCGGTCTCACGATGTATGAGATGTATTATCAAGTTGACTACTGAAGAGCTTACTAGCTGTTCTATCTATCTAGGTAGAAATGAGCGTCCTTTATATATCCGTAGCTCTCTCGTAGTAAACTGGCCTCAGCACCAGTTTCAGCGCCTTTAGGAACGGGTTTAGCACCTGAAGCACTGTAAGGTATAGAGCACACCTTCCTGTTATATAAAGTCTTGGCGGCTGCAACTGTTAGTGCAGCCCGCCAATCTACATATAAATCCTTAACATTCCATACAACACACCAATAAACATCTCCCCTCAGGGGGCAGCGACGGTAATGACGCCGTCGCCACCGCCCTGGGCGCTCTTCAGGGGCAACCCTAGCCTAGATGCTATACCCACGAGCAGCCCGCGCGTAACGCGCACGCTCTTCCAGCCCCGCGGAGCCCACCACCGCTTACTTGGGAGCGCACTGCGCCCCCCGGAAGGTCCCTCCTCCCCCCCCTCTCCCCTAGCACACACCACTTACCCCCAACGGCATAAACACACCCCGACACCCCAGCACAACCGACCCAAGCTCCCGGTCCCCCATATGCTCGGTGACCGATAAGATTAAGGCGCTCCTCGAAGAGATCCGCCGTAAGATAGAGGCTAAGGGGAAGCTCTGGAGAGAGAGAGTGTGTGTTTATTTAACGTCTGTAAGTCGAAATCTGCCTAAGATCTCTACCTCCCGAGGGGCATAAGACGTACTAGCGACTACCGAGCAATTACGTATAAGGAAATAACGCTTGAATGCGAAGTGAAAAGGAAATAATAATTACGTGACTTAACGCCGAAAGGTGGCGATTTCTTTTGCAATTTGAAGGGGTGAAATTCGTGGGGTCAAAACTAGTTAGCTTTCTCTCGGGGTTCTCCCTTTAGAACTTCTTGCTGTTCGCCCTCAGAGCCAACTCGGCGGTCCCCAATCCCATCTACCAGATCATCAGCGCCCTCAAATCTCTTCCCACGGACCTCCGTATGAGACATGATGTCAACAAGTGCCATCGCTGTCTCGAGAGGGCTTAGCGTCACGGCCCTGGGGATGTCCCAGAACTTCCAGAGAAGAGATGATGTGCTTAGTAGAGTTGCGAGCATTATGGCCACCGCGGCCCAGAGGAAAGCCGTGTCTGACCGATAGACTATCGTGCTCGCCGCTCGCTCGATGCGCACATCTATAAATTGGTATTCCGAAGTTCCTAGGGGAAAATTCAGTCACTGTCAAGGCTTGAGCACAAACAACTGAGGAGACTCATAAATGGGTTTGGAAGCGGCGTGAAAAGGGGGGTGGAGGGTTAATCTCACTACCAGCAGCAGATGACACAGCCATCCGCAACATAAACTCGTTCATAATCCAGACCACATCACTGGTAGCGTTGGACCACTCGAAGGCGCATGGAGCAAGATTGGACCGGTCGCTGGTGTCTTTCTTGGCGTAAAGCATGGCCCAGGGACCCGTGGGCACCGCGGAGTAGTCCCGAGACCCGGCTGGATGACTGAGTTTGGCCGAGGAGGCAAAATAATGGTGGCCGATCCAATGAAGCCCAGTGAGCGGACCGGCGGGGAGGCCGGCTTTCACGTTGACGCGGTCGCCGACTGAGAAGTTGGAAGGAGACGCATACGTCCACCAATCTAGAGAGGAGTAGTCGCCAGATACTATGATGTCGTAATCTACATGAGCCAGGCGAAAATGACAGGTATCGATGCTGATGGTCGCGTTGCAGGAGCTGTCGACTTTGGATGAGTACATCAGCTGGCTCTGGAGGATGGGCGTCTTCGGCTCGTCATCATACTCGATCCGACTGAAGCTGAGGTTGAAGAGAGTCGCGTTGGAGTTCTCCGGGGCCGTCAGGTCGAGGTATTGTTTTCTGGTCGTACAGTTGGATCGCACTCCCGCCCCTGGCACAGTGGCAGAGCACTCGCCTTGGCAGACACCCCTCCAAGGCTCTGCATTTGCAGTCCTCCAGTCTCCATCAGCGGCTCCCCAGAAACCACCGAGTGTCATATTGTTATACCAACTCTCAGCGATCTTCTGCAGATCGATACTAGCAGTAAGGTTCGCTGGCGACAATGGATCAATCAGCCCCGTCCAGCCATCGGGGATGTTCTGGTGGATGGACCACAGCCACGGGGCCATGGATCTGCTGTCCTCGACGGCGGCACGTGTTCCCTTTTGAAGTAGCGGGTTGCAGGCGATGCTGGCGAGGATGGTCAGGAGGAAGGCCAGGACCACTCTCCCAACCCCCCAAGGGTCGCTCCGGAACCCCCTGCGGAAGCCATCGAGGCTCCGCCATTCGCCCTTGTTCCATATGTGATGCAGGCCGGACAGCGACGCGCCCCGCTGCGTGGCCCGCCACCACACTATGACGACGCCCCCGGACAGGGCCAGGGCCTGCGCCGCGTTGAAGACGCCGGAGAGCACGGCGAGGAGCACCGACGGCTGCACCGGGAGGGCGCTGGGGACCCAGCTCTTGGCGACCTGGCCGTTCGACGACAGGATGACCGCAATGGCGCCGCCCACACAGGCGAGGGACGTGATGAGGGAGAGCAGGGCAATCCAAGGTGCGCTGGCGGTCTTGGACTTGCTCGTTGCCGCATTAGCCTCAGGCTCAGGACTGGGTTCTGGGAGGAGGAGGAGTGGTGCCATGATGTGATGTGACGGAGACACGCGAAAGCATCAATTCTGGCGGAAAGCCCGGGGAGGGGGATTACAGGGTGGGGTTGATAGATAGCCGCAGTGGGAGCGTCAGCTGGAAAGGGGTGCCTTTTGGACATCAAATGATGCGACAGGGACTGATCGCTGACGTAGACATACCCTCGAGTGGGAGACATGATCGATTCTGCGCGGTTCCACAGTCAATGTCCAATGTCCAATGTCCATGTCCAATGGGCGACTATATTGGTACTAGTAATGTGCAGGTATGGCCTCAGCCGCAGCGGGGCGTTGGTCCCAAGCCCAAGCCTATCAAGCAAGAAGGCATACTAAAGTCGGCTTCTGCTGAGGCGCCCGAGATTTGGACATCGGGTCGCCATCGTCCTTATCGTAGGGAATAATTTTAGGAGATTGTTTACTGATTACGGGCGACTTGCGGGTTGTGGTGACTGACTCCTCGGAATACACGTTGCTTCCATCCTTCTGTGTGCTTGAGGCTGAGGGTTATCACATTCATTCAGCTGAGGACGCGAGTCTGTCTCTGGAAATGGGGGATAACTGTCACGTGTTCGCAGGGAACACAAGTCTGTGGAAAGGGTTGTCCCCGCATTTTGACTCGACAAACACAAAAAGCCAACGATGTAGAAATGACCTCAAGATCTAAAATCTAAAATCCAAGATCACCATGTGCTCCAAGCCGTTACGCTCCCTCAGCAACGCCAAAATCCGACAAGAACTGGCTCTTTGCTGCAACATCAACCCCCAGCGACGCAATGCTCGCCCCGCCCATCAGCTCAAAGACGGCGACATCGGCTCGCATCTCGCGCGAAATCCAGTTCCGGAGCTCGACCGCGACGAGCGAGTCGACGCCGTAGGCGTGCATCGGCCTGGACGCGTCGACGTCCCCGGGCGGGATCGACAGGGCCTTGGCCAGCTTGCGCACCAGCGCGTCGGTGACGATGCCTCCGGCCTCGGCCACCGAGGTCGACTGGCCCAGCAGGGTCTTGAGGTCGCCGGGCGCATCGGCGGAGGCGCCGCCACTAGCCTCCAAGGAGCCGCCATCCTCGTGGCGACCAGACCCCATCTGCTGCAAGGGTTTGAACAGCGGCGAACACCGCAGCGCGAAGGGCTCTTCGACCCCTCGCTTCCTCAGCGACGTAGGGGTCTCGATCCCCGTTGCCACCTGGGCACGGCGCCTCGGGATTCCCCTCGCAGTAGAGTCCCCCGCAGCAGAGCCGGGATCGCAATGATGCTCCATCAAGGCCAAGAACTCGGCCTCTCGGATGGGGAGGTACCCTCTGGAGCGCATGCGCTCGATCTGGCCCTCCCTCTCGGCCACGAACCCGACAGAGAGGATCATTCCGAGATCCAACGACACCGCCCTCTCCCCCTGTGCGACACGGTGGCGTGCCAGCGCGTCCTGGTAGCTGTTGCCGGCCGTGTAGTTGGACTGACCATGGCTGCCGAGTACCCCGGCCAGCGAAGACAGGAGGATGAAGAAGTCCAGCCCCTTGGGCAGGAGCTTGTGTAGGTTCCACGATCCTTGAACCTTGGGCTTGATGGCGGCCTGGTAGTCCTTTAGGGACATGTTGGCGAAGTTGCAGTCCCTAAGGACCATCGCGCCTTGGATGCATCCCTTGATCGGGGGCATGGACTTCGAGCACTCTTTCAAGGCCGCCGCCAACTCTTGCTCGTTGCTCACGTCACATCGTGGCGTCGCTACAGTCGACCCGAGTGCTTCAAGCTCCGAGATGAGGCTTCTGGCGTTCTCGTCCGCAACCCCTGAACGGGACAGAAGCAGCAGATACTTGACTCCGCGACGGACCATCCACCGAGCCATGCTGCGGCCCAAACCACCCAGCCCGCCGGCGATGACATACGTCGCGTTCGCATCAAAGCGGTACTTGGGCCTGGTGTCTGGCATGATCTGCGGTTGGGGTGTTTTGACGTCAGCGCCCAGCACTAGCACTTCTCTCTGGCCGCCGGCGAGGCTTTGGGGGATCTTCAATCTGTTTCTTACCGGAATCGGCTCGCCAGCCACAGGCTTCAGCACAATCTTTCCAATGTGTTTTCCGCCCTGCATCACCCTGAACGCCTCTTCCACGTTCTGCCAAGTATAGACGTTAAGCGGCGTCGGCGCCTTAATCAATCCCTCCTCGGCCAGCCTGGCCACGTCGCCCATGACACTCTCCATCAGTTCGAGATCGTGACGCATTGGGTAGAAGAGGTCAACGGCGCTAAAGTTGACGTTCCTCGCAAAGGGCGCCATTGGTAGGCTGGCAAATGTGTCGATATCCTTCTTCCCCAGCTCCAGGAAGCGGCCAAAAGGCGCCATGCAGTCGGTCCAGGTGGCCCGAAGGCCCTCGCCGGCGAGAGAGTTGAGCACAATGTCAACACCCCTCCCGCCTGTGGCCCTCTTGACCCCCAGCACGAAAGCCTCGGTATCCCTGCTGGAGAAAATTCTGTCCTCCGGGATGCCAAATGTCTCCATGAGGAAAGACTTCTTCTCGGGCGTGCCAACAGTGGCAAAGACCTCAGCTCCAGCAAGCTTGGCGAGATGGATTGCTGCCTGCCCGACACCTCCGGCTGCCGAATGGATTAGGATTGTATCCTCAGACTTGATGCGCCCAAAGTCGAACATGGCATACACACACGTGCCATAGACAATCGGCAATGTCGCAGCCTCTTCGAACGACCAACCGTCAGGCACCTTGTGCACAAGTCTCTCGGGCGAACGAACCAGAGTTCTGAAGGCAGCGATCTGTCCCGTCCAGACTTGATCGCCCACCTGGAATCGCTTGACACCCTTACCGACCCGACTCACGACGCCGGAGCACTCTCCACCGAAGAAGTCCTCGGGGATCTGGCCGAGCGCAGTCATGATGTCGAAGAAGTTGAGGCACTGCGCGCGCGCCTCAATCTCGACCTCGTCATCCGCCAGACCATCTGCCGCACCGCCGTCCCACTCGTGATCGTCAACGAACTGCAGAGTGTCGAGCAGACCCAAGGACCCGATAGTCAGCCGCACAGGTCGCTCGACGCTGGTCGGTTCCTGCACGGGCTTGCGCCCCTCCACCGAGACCGTACGGGCGATGCCGTCGTTGAGATAGTTCGCCTCCACGATACGGGGGATGCACAATACCCCATCACGCTCGAGGAAGTCTTCCTCCGCCTCCTCGCGTGGCACGAGGACAGCGGCTTCGACTACCTTCCTCACTCTGTCTACAACCATCTGCGGCGAGCCGACCGTGCCACCTTCCAGGGCTAGGGTAATGAATCTCAATGTCCCGCCTCGCTCCTCCCGGATGGACCTCGCGAACCCGGTGACCAACTCGAAGGCAGGATCGTCCCCCGCTCTGGTTAACCACAGCAGACTGCTTGCGTTCAGCACATGCTTCAACGCCGCAAACTCGCCCTCGTTCATGTTCGGCATGAATGGCCTCTCCAAATCGGGGAGGAAGATGCAGAGCACACCATCCACTGCTGTATCTACCGCCTCTGGCAGGGAACAAACGGTCACCCCTGACGAGGACCCCTTAGAATCCCCACCGAGGAGGCCTTCGAGGCTGCACTTCAGCTCATTGGCGATCTCATGCTGTCCTGCCGAGCTGCCTTCTGCAATGATGATAGTCTTCGGGGCGGGCTTCTTCTTGGACAGCTCGCCATTCGCCTGGACAAGGGGGACTGCCGTGGCCACTAAAACGCTCGTCATGTGGGTACGCTCGTCCTCCCAGTCGCGGATTGCCACGTCAGTACCTGTGAACCCGGCACGCCAGAGATATTCATCCCACTCTTGCTCGCTCATCAGCGGGCCCCATCGGCGATGTGGCTCCGTGCCTTTTTTTTATACCAAGGAAAGATCGTCAGTCCCTCAATCCAGCACACCAACTTCACATGCATGACTTCCATTCCTCTCCTCAGAACTTTGGGTATGGAGAAAAACAATGTCAAAACATACCAAGCCACCATCCCTCAAGGAGACCGGAGTTGAAACCAGCCCTAAGGATGTCAAGGTTCGTTAATTCGACTAGGAGGAGTTTGCCGCCGCTGAAAAGACGGCATGTTAGTCCGGAAAGAGCCTCAAAAAACGACCAGGGCAAGTCGCTGCCGCCCCAACATTCACTCACGCCTTGAGCAACCGCCGAGCATTTGCCAGTGTCACATCCATGCTCTTGGTTGCATGCAGCACCTGTTGGATCAAGCCAAAGTCAGCATCTTGTACTAGCAGCAGCAAAACTTCTTGGATCTCAAGGCGGGATGACTCACGTTCGACGCAACAACAAGATCATACCCTCCTTCCTCAAACCCTTGGTCAACTGGGTCTCTCGCAGCGTCGAGAGCCTTGAAGCTCATCCTCCCCGCCACCTCCTTGAACATCTCCTTGGCCTTCTCGAAGAAGCCCGGCGAGATGTCCGTGTACGTGTAGTGCCCAAACCTCGGCGTGCCTTCCTCCCCATCATCCCCATGGGTCGTCAGCGTCTTCATCACATGCACCGTGGTCCCGCCGGTCCCTGCGCCGATCTCGAGCACCCTCAAACCGGGCCTCTTGTGCGCCATCGCGTCGACGAGCCTGTCGATCTTGGCGTACACCCTGTCGATGCCCAGGCCGAATCGGTAGAACTCCTGCAGCAGGTCGTCGCCGAACATCAGGTTCAGGGGGTCGAGCTCGCCCCTGAGGATCGCGTCGAGGTTTGGCCCGACGCGGAGGATCACCTTGCCCTCCGGGGTCCTGATTATGCGCTCGATGGCTGCCGTGACGTAGGCTTCGTCGTGGGCGAGCACCCTCCACTCTGGTCTCCCGTGTCCGGCGAAGCAAGAGGCGTTCTCCTCGAAGCGCCCCACCTGGTACCGCATCCACTCGAGGTACTTCTCCAGGTGTCCCGGCGGAGGCCTGATGCCGTTCGCCTCTACGTACTGAAGAGTCTTGGTGACAAAGTGGAAGCAAACAAACTCGGCGTCCTCATAGCGGTTATCAGATAATGTCTCCGGCAGCGCCGTCCCCGATAAGGGCGTGGACAGCCACGAAGTCTTTTCGGTGTCCAACATGTCGACATCGGGCCGCCAGTCGATCCCGAAGCATATCCTTCTCCACCCGCCGTCGCCGTCTCCGGCGCCATCCGCAACCTGGCCCTCGCCTCCGACAGCAGTGACGCGGTACCCGACCAACTCGACGAGGAGTCTCTCTCCAGCGGCATCGGAGACGGTGATTTCGCATTCCGCCTCGCGGAACCCGCGGCGCTTCGCCGTGGCACATGCCCTAATCGGCTGCTGCTGCTGCTCGCCGGCCTGGTGGCACACATCGGCCGAGATCCAAAGCTCCCTCACGAAGGACGGAACCAGCGTGCGCATGTCCTCGGCGCCGTGGCCGCCGCCGCCGCCGGTGAGGGCGGGGAAGACCGTCTGGAGGATCCCGTCCAGGGTGGCCGGGTGGATGACGTGCTCGGCGCTCGGGGCCCAGTGGCCCGGCTGGGGCGCCTCCCTGGGGCGCACGTGGGCGACGGCTTCGCGCCGCTGCTGTTGCTTCCCCTCGCCGCCGCTGCTCCCCGGCGGCGCGCCGTGGCGGATCGAGGTGAGGGTGCGGAAGGAGGGGCCGAAGACGAGGCCGTACGTCCCGCAGATCTCGTACAGGGAGCTCGAGTCGAGCTTGATTGTGCACCTCCGTTCGAGATCCCGGGCGGCGCGCAGCAGTTTCTTCGCCCGGAGCTCCTTTTCCCTTGTCCCGGTGGTTAGGTCTCCAGGGGCAGGTGCGGCGGCGGCGGGGGCTGCAGCTGCGGCTTTGGTCCCCGCGTATTCAAGCACAATGGCGCCACGGCAGTGCTCGCGCCACTCGCCGTTGTCGTACGAACAGAGCTTGAACTCGGACCAGCCCGTCGCCCCGCCAAAGTGGCTGAGGGTGTCGACCCGGAGGTGGAACTGGATCTCGATACCCTCTTGGGTGGGAGGGATGATGAGGGCCTTGTCGAATACGACCTCCCTCAGCCTGTACCCGACGACAGGCACCCTATCCGGGTCGGCGAGCTGGCAGGCCGCCTCGAGCGCCATGACGAGCATCCCCGCGGCCGGGTAGAGGAGCTTGCCCATGACCTCGTGGTCCCTGATCCATCCGTGCTCCGAGATCCTGATGTAGGTGCGCCACCTCGCCTCCGCCGGGTCCCAGTCGGCGACCTGTGAGCCGATGAAATCGTTGCGCGGGAGCCGGCGGAAGCGGACGTTCCTGCTGATGCGGCTCTCGGTCCAGTAGCCCTGCGAGTGGTTGAAGGGGTACTCGGGCAGGTCGACCATCATCCTCTGGCACCCGCCCCCGCAGGCGGAGCGGTCCGGGCAGTTGACGGACCCCAGGTCGAGCCGGGACAGGCCCGCGCAGAAGAGGTTGCCCGCCGCCGTGAGGACCGTCTCCTGCGCGGAGACGCCCCTCGTGAGCACCGAGTCGTACGCAACGGCGCCGCCCTTGCCCGTCTGCGCGGAATGCTCCAGCACCTCCTGGACGTACCGCCTCAGCGCCGCGTGCGGTCCGATCTCGAGCACGTAATTGACCCCCGCGGCTTCCTGGCTCCCTTGCATCCTGGCCGCCGCGTCCTCCGGTGACCATGCCAGCATCTGTGCCATCGCCTCGGAGAAGAGCACGGGGGACACCATGTTCTGCACCCAGTAGTCGCTGCAGCCGACCTGCTTGGGGGTGGCCAGCTTTCCCGTGACGGATGAGAACATCACCGGCCCCTTTCGGCCTGCCGCATGCTCCGCGTCCCCGTTGTCCCGCCGCCGCCCCTCGAGCGCGGCCTCGTCGAGACGCTGCCTGTACCCGGGCGCTATCTCCTCCATGAAGCGGGAGTGGTAGGCGTTCCCGACCTTGAGGAGCCGGCAGAAGATGCCGTCCCCCTCGAGGTTGCCCCGCAGGCGGACCAAGCCCTCGGTTTGGCCGGTCAGGGTCACGTTCTTTGGGCTGTTCACGCAGCCGACGGCGATGGACCCCTCGAGCCCTTCGATGTAGGGCGACACTTCCGCCTCGGACAGCCCCACTGCCATCATGCTGTGCGTCGTCACCCCAGCCGCGGCCTCGTCGGTTGTGGCGGCGGCCGCTGCCGTCTTCTTCTGCATCAGGGACTGCGCCAGCGCGCCCCGGAAGTAGGCCGCCCGCATGGCGGCGTCGGCTGAGATGTGGCCCGCGCAGTAGGCCGCCGCCATCTCCCCGGACGAGTGGCCCACCACGGCGACGGGCTCGACGCCCCAGCAGCGAAGCAGGTCCACCACGGCGATCTGCACGGCCGCGCAGGCCGGTTGGCTTCGCGACGGCTCGTCGATGCTGCTACTGGCGGTAGACCGTCCTCCCGCATCCTCCTCCCCGCTCAGCTCCCGGACGAGGGACCACTCGCAGCCCATCCCCCTGAGGCACTCGTCCGCGGCCCGCATGGCCTTGGCGTAGGCCGGGTAGACCATCAGCTCCCGGCCCATGGCTTGCCACTGCGCGCCCTGGCCGGTGAAGATGAACGCGACCCTGGGCAGGGAGGAGGGTGCCCTGACAGGCCTGCTCGTGAAGCCCTTGGCCCTTCTGGTCGCCGTCGCCATCGGCCCCGTCGCGGGCCCGCCATTTCCACCGCCCTCGTCCCTGGGGAGGAGAGCCGCCTCCGCCTCGGCGTGCCCGCGCGCGAGGGTGAAGGCCCGCCAGGGGAAGATAGTCCGCCTGCTAGAGAGGGTGTAGGACAGCCTGTCGAGGAAGGCGGCCTCCCCGAGGGAGGCGAGGCGGTCCGCCGCGGCGGGCGAGCGGGCCAGGTACTCGCCGTAGGACGTGGTCAGGCGGCGGATGCCGTCCTCGTCGTGGGAGGACCAGATGAGCAGCCGCTGGCGGGACGGGTTGTGGGTGTTGTGGACTCGATCTTGCCCGTGGCCGTGGCCGTAGCCGTCGTCGTCGGCTTGGTTGTGGACTTGGCCGTTGGCTTGGTCCTGAGATGATGGGTTGGCCTGGTCGTGGGTGCTGTTCTGGTCTGGCTTTTTTGGAGCCCCGTCGGCTCCTTCGGCTCCTTCAGACAGCTGAGAGGATTCGAGCATAGCGGGCTTAGCTGCCTCCTCCGTGGTGATCCCGTGGGGAGGCCCGTTTGATGCCTCGACTGTCTCCTGCACTGGAAGCTCGGTGTGGGCACTCGAAAACTCTGAATGGGTCTCCCCGCCTTCGGCTAGCTGGTCTATATGGATATCGGCAGCAGCCTCGGTCTGCTGATTATTCCTCGATCCTTCGACACCGTCGGCGACTGCCTCAACTGGATACGGAGTGACAAATTCGCATGCCTTATCAATTGTTGAACCGTTGACGAGTCCCTCGACTGGGGCGGGTGGTTCTTGGACATTCGGTTCGGCATGAGCGTCGGTTCGGTCCGCAGGGTAGCTACCTGGCTGGCCATTGCACTCTCCATTCGAGATGCGAGCGTGATCAACGGCGGGTGCTTCCGCTTGACCGTTCGTCTGGCCGTCGGACTTGCCATTCGGCAATGGATTGGAGTTGATGTTGACAGCCACATCAGAGGATCCCGTGACCGGCTTTTCTTGCTCCTCCGCCTCCAGACCGTTGGCTTGACCGCCGTCCAAGCCGCCAGATACCCCATTGCCAACTTGGCCTGGGCCCATGAGGGCGGGTTCAGCTTGGCCATTCATCACTTCGTGGGTGACGCCGTTCACATTTGGAAGAGCAGCTACGCCAGTGCCACTGCTGCCATCCAGAGCCGACCCTAGGGCGGCGGGCTCTGTCTGGCCCTCGCGAGTTGACTCTGGGTCATCGTTCTTTACGTCCGTGGTTGTCCCATTCGCTTGCTGAGGCACACCAAGACTGCAAGTCTCGGTTTGCCCACCATTCACAACGCTGGGTTCCCCGTTGATAAGACCTTTCCCGTCGCTGTTCACCGGCGGGCTTGTCATCACAGAGGCGGTCCCGGGCAGCCTCGGGCTCTTGACTGTGTTGTGCCTGCCGGTGATTCCCCTCGACTCGAAGTAGTGGTAGGCGTCATCAAGCACAACATGCGCGTTGGAGCCGCCATACCCGAACGAGTTTACTGAGGCCCTGCGTAGGCCATCGATCGGCCAGATCTCTGGTGCAGTCGGAAACTGTGTGGCAAAGTGTGTAAGTTGGGTGGTTTCTCCCCTTCATTTTCGTTCAGTCTAGATATGCATGGGGAACATTCACCTTGAGACCCCACCCTTCATCAATCTTCTCATTTGGCTTCTCGAACCACATGTTCGGCGGCACGATGCCCTTCTCCAGTACCAAGGCTGCTTTCACAACGCCTGCAATCCCGCTTGCTCCTTCGGTATGTCCAATGGTCGACTTGAGTGCTCCCACAATCACCTTCTTTTCAGCTTTCCTTGGCCCCTCCTCGCCTTGATCTCCGCCTCCCCCTTTTCCTGCGCCTTTTTCTTTGGTTCCGAAAACAGCCGCGATGGCAGCCGCTTCCAATGGGTCGCCGATCCCAGTGCCGGTCCCATGCGCTTCGAAGAACTTGGTCCTCTCCAGCTCCTCCGGCCCGTCCAGCCCGGCACTTCTATAGACACTACGGATCAGCTCCTCCTGGGCCTGGCTGCTCGGCTGCGTCAGCCCCGGCGTCCGCCCATCCTGGTTCGATCCAGAGCCTCTGATGACGGCCCGGACGGTGTCACCATCCCGCAGAGCATCAGACAGCCGCTTGAGGACGACCATGCCAATCCCTTCGCCCCGAGCGTATCCGTTCGCACGAGAGTCGAAGCTGTACGACTTCCCGTCGGGGCTGAGGAATCCCAGCGCCGTCAGGGGTGCAATTCCATCGGCGTTGTAGAAGAGGTTACAACCCCCGACGAGGCCCATCTCCGTCTCGCCCGCCCTCAGTGCCTGGCAGGCGAGGTGGAAAGCGATCAGGCTGCTAGAGCATGCCGTGTCGATGGCCATGCTCGGCCCCCTCAGGTTGAAGAACCAGCTGACACGGTTCGCGATCATGGCGTTCCCCGCGCCCGTGGCCAGGTACTTGGCCTGAGCCTCGCCGTCCCGCTGGAAGAGAGAATCGAACTCACGGGTCCAACAGCCGACGTGGACGGATGTAGCCGTGCCCGCGGCCTTCTCCATGGGTATTCCAGCTGTGGTGCAATTGTGCCAGTGGCATGGAAGTCAGTGATGGCTCTGCCCCTCATCCCCCAGATATCTCTACTGGCTGGTGTGGGGGAAATCGCATACCGTTCTCCAGTGCCCTATATGTGCACTCCAGGAGCCACCTCTGCTGAGGATCCATGCAGCTGGCCTCGGATGGGGTGATGGAGAAGAACGGGGCATCAAAGAGCGTCAGGTCTTCCTTGATGAAGTGACCATGCCTGAGGTTGATCTGCCAGGACGAGCGCCCAATCCGGCGATGGTCAACCCATCAAGTTCTTTGCTCTCGTCTTCACAGCTTAAATTCTCGATTCAGTGGGGTTTTGACTTACCATCCCAGGCTTCTCCCCGTCGGGATGATAGTATGCGTCGATGTTGAAGCGATCCTTGGGGATCTCCGTCCTCGCGGACCGCCTCTCCATCAGCATCTCCCAGAACGAGTCCGGGCTTGTGGCCTCCTGAGGGAATTTGAAGGAGAAGCCGATGATAGCCAGGGGCTCAGCCATATTGCCCCGTGCCCTTCCTTCGGGCGAGGCGTCTCCGTTGGTCGTCTTCATGTTATCAGACCCTATGGCCGCAGCAGACGCCATCATGTTCGAGATTGTCTGCAGATTGTCTGGTGTATCTGGTGACAGTTGCTGATATGCCCCTTCGGGTACTTGTTTTCCACGCAGTTCAAGTTGTGTATCAAAACAAGCAAACGGGCAAGCAGACAAACAAGCAAACAAAAGCAAGGGAACAAACGGACAAGCAAGACAAGCAAGTCGACAGCAAACAGACAAGCAGTTGCGAAGGTCAGAATACCCTGTCTGTCCTACTGATATAAAATTCGGCGGGATGGTTGCAAAAGTTGCAGGCCGAAACTGGACGGAATGGAATGCCAGAATTTGTCACTGGACACACCGACTGAACATCCCAGATATACGGCCACCGACTCTCCGCGCCGAGGTCAACCAAGAGCCAACCCAAAGCCAACCCAGAGCGATCATATAGCCTATCCAGAGCCATTGGGCAGGGGCACCAAGGAGCCACCCTCGTGCAGTGGTGACCTATTTATTCAATGGTTTATGGCACCCGCTGGACGACTGGGCGATTGGACCATTGGCTCATCAATTGCCCCAGTGCGCCAACCATTGAATTGCTGCATGGCAAACCCACTCGCCCACTCACCCCATCTGAGCCCGAAATCCTCCAAACCCGCCATTTTGGTATCTCGGTAGTACGCACCACTTGACTTACTATTCGCAGCCTCTGGCTAGCCACATCTGGCCCTCGGTTGGAAACAGAAAACGCCATATGTCAGCATTCCCTCGAACTGTGCCGTGGGCGCTGTACGTAGGCGGTGTTCATCATTTTGTCCTCTGTCACGGAATCACCGGGATTCATTGGTCCTGGACCGTCGGGGACCAGCCACCAACTGAATAGGGACGGGCCCAAGATGTTTACGTGTAGAGAGCAACAAATCAAGTCTATCTTGTATCCCGAACCCACCCACTCGCCGCCATTGTGCAGCCCAGGAGAATTTCTCGTGGTTTCGCGGATTCGCTGGCAAGTGGGTTGTGGCGCGCATGGCCACCCTTTCGCCGTTCGGTTATGCTTTGGGAGGTATCCCGGAATCCCAGTCCGATCCAACTGGGTTCCGATCCAACTTGGTTGGATTCCAGCGGCGAGCAGTCTACAGTGCCTGTGCCCCCCGCTCCATCGTCTTCCATGCCTGGCAATAGGACGGAAAGGGCATCTTGGCTGACGCGGGCGGGAGGCGGAACTTGGACGATGGATGCGTCTGTTCCCTGAGAAAAACACTGTACGACGTGTCAACCCAAGGAAACGGGACTCTCACCTCTTGCCGACACCTGGCGGTGTAGCATTTGGGGGGTATTGCCGAGCGGCAGTGTGCTGTGTGTGCATGGACCAGAGCTCCAGTCAGCAAGCACCACTCTCACATCCATTTAAGATGTTAAATTTTTAAATTTTTAAAAGAAAAAAAGTTCCAAGCAGATTCTGCAGGCCCTGCAGTGCCTCTATTTACGGCCCCCAAACACCCATTCGGAGCATTTGATACTTCAACAGACCTCCTTTGCATGCCTACGACTGCCGACTGCAGTGCCATTGAGTGGCACTGTCCTACGGGGTCGACAGCATGGGCGGAAAACATCACAGCAACAGCAACGACATGGCCCGAGCATCCGACTGGCGATGGAGTACCGACCTTCCTTCTTGGGACAGGAGGAACCAAGCTCGCCAATTCAGACGACCGATGCCGCTGCCGCTGCAGCTACACCGTTAGAACATAATGGGCTTTGTGCAAGAAACAGATTGCATAACGCAGTCTGGCGCATCCGTGATGACGATCCAGCGTCTCTAGCCAGTCAGGGGCCGTTGCGGACCAAGCAGATGTGTCGGCATCCCAGGTATTCACAACCAACATCACTATCCATCAGAAATCAACAGCAACATCACCATCATCACCATCCATCACAACCAATAATACAACAAACACAACAAACAGACGGACGCTTCCATTTTCGAAGATTCTCTCGTCATTGCGGGGAATACGGAGCAGCGAACCAGGAAGAGGCCTGACAGAACAACCAACAACGCTACAACAGCCACCGATGAGGAATAAATATTGCCCTACGGGAAAGATATCGAAGTGCATATGTAGGTGGTGCATTTTATGATTTTATCTTACTAATTAGCCGCACTAACAAGACCACGTAGATGCAAAGCCCATACAGCCAGCAACAACCGGTGGACGGGGACGGGAAGAGAAGGGGGGAAAGATGGGATGATGGGAATGATGAGGTGATGAGAAGATGGGATGAATTGCTGGCTGAAAAGCTCCGTCCAGAATCACACGCAACACGCAGCACGCAACAATTACCAGACATAAAACTTTCCTCATGCACCTAATTCCGAACCCAGCATAGCGGGACCAACGTGGCACAACCCACTACCAGCAGCTGGTTTGTTCGTTTCCGGTCTTCCTGGACGGTGGTCGGTGGATATGAGCGCTGCTCAGGTTACATCGTGAGGGCGCTACCAAGGTGCCTTTAGTGGGCACGGAGGGGTTGCATGAGGGGCTACTATGGTATCAGTGCATTCCAAAATCGACCTTGGCATGGAGTAAACCACAAAACACCAACCGGATCCCCAATGAGAGTGGGTTGTGGGTTGTGGTTGTCTGTTGTGGGACCTCGCATCCCGGAATCATTGATGCCATTGGATTCTGGAACCCTTTGGAGGGGCACAGCATGGCTGCGAGGGGGCCACCGCCGGAGCCCCCCGGCTCGAAAGAGAAGTTCCATTTTCCTTTGATCCGCGCGTCCAGTCCCCTTTGGTTGCTGCCCTCACAGGCCACACTCACTCCCTGGCCCTGTATACCTTTCTAGCTCTGGTTATCAAAAACGTGTCCAGCTCGCCGACCCGTACCCGTACCGAGACAGCGGCACCACGCCCCCCCAGCCGGCCAGGTCGGCCGCACTGACAGCCAGGCCACAAGCCTTGAAGCTTGCTTACTGGATGGAAGAACGACCCCCCACCATCCCGGGGCTCTCGGGATGGACCTGCCTGTATGATTTGTATCACCCCCTCTTTGGACCCTCGGACAAGGTGATGTGTCCGGAAATGTCGGTCAGACCCAACTACATAAACACAGACTGCAGCCCAAATCGCTAACACCGATGCCAACGGTCGAGTCTAGAGTCTCTTGGTCTGTCCAACCTTCCACCCTCTGGGGTCGGTGACGGGGGGAAGCTACACCCACGCCGCCAAAGGGTACTAGTCTCGAGCATCTCGAGCAAAGTAACTGGATGAGGAGGTATATCAACCGCATATTATCAACTTTGCCACGAGAGCCCCGTCTTCCGTCGCACTCTGTCGTCTATATTTGTCCTCTATCGGCCTAGAGTGTACTTCTCGCTGATGCAGTGATGCACACACCGCAGGTCTGGTCTGAATTTGATCCCAGAAAAGCAGCTTGGCTGCGGCTCTGGCCAATGGGTTGCAAGTCCGGCCGACCGTTACAGCAACTTACAGCTTCATATTACGAGGCCCTGATAGCGATATTGATACGGTCAAGGTGGGCATGACGAATGGTTTTCCCCAACGGGACATCTCATCCTAGACACTTTAGGCCCTTGATTTAATCAGACAAGACCGAGCCTGCCGAGTCGATCTTCCCAGCTTCCCCTCCTCTTTCGACACTCTTTGCTCGTCCTCCGTGCTGCAAGAGCTCCAGGTCATGAGACAAGACGGTGCCTTCCTCTGTTAGTTACGTGGCAATCGCTCCGTGCTATTGGGCCACGGGACATCCAAAGCATCCCCGTATCCGTGCCGCATAACATGTGCCGCATTGTCTAGGGTTTCCAAGCTTACTTTGGTTTGTATCCTTCAGTCTTGGTCGAGCACATTCGCTGCAGGGCAGATGTGAGAGCCACTCGATGCTCGAATGTCGCTACTCTCTACGCTTCCATAAAAAAAACAGCCACCCTATTTCGTGTCAGGGCAGGTTTTTTATTCCACTCTTTGCCTTCGGATGATGGCACACTATCGAGCTGCTGGCAGTAGACTACCGTCACCAAGAGGAGTGTGTAAGTACTTAATGAGATGGGGCCATGACTGGGACGTGACTCGTTAGTGATACTCGATAATTAGGGTGAGTCAACAGAATACACTTAGTAACTATAAGTGCCCACATGAGAAACAGGTGCAAGATCAGAAACTTGACCTTGATCTTTGCAGGGCCATTATTCAAACAATATCGAATTGCCCTCAACCTAACCTACCAACTTGCAACGCAGAGCCTTAATATACCAGAACTACCTGACAACTAGGTCGAAGGCAACCTGCATGCCATCTTGCGAGGGCTAGACGGACTTGAAACCCATCGAAAATTTGAGGGGCATCATATGCAACGGCTGGAGCCGAACGTGCGCGAATGTGTGACTCCTTACGGCTTTCGGGCGGATTTAACTTGTCGAAGCCATCGGACGGTGATCCGCCCGGGATTGTCTCGCCGGAAGCAAAGATAACTCTGGACGACATCCAGATCCACGGTCAGACCTTCGAGCCTCCACTCACTCAGAGCCAGAAGAGAGCCCTTATGGAGATGTTCCCCTTCGAAATCAAAATCAACAAGTCGCCCACTTTCAACGAGAACATCCCTTTAAGTGTACATCCAGTCAAGAACGGCATCGTGGACGACATGAAGATCTTTGCAAGAAGCCCAGGGGCGCAGCTCACAGGTCAGACCCCGGTCAGCCTCCAGTAGCTGAAGTGCCTGGACTCTTGGATGAAGTTCTTCGACTTCGAGAGAGGGAAAGGGTCAAACCTTAATTCGTTGGCCCTCTTCATGGAGCAGAGGCTTCAGGACACGTGGGATCTGGAGGGCTACCTACTGTTGGCCTACCAGGCCATAATGCTGTCCATCGTAGAGCACCGGCCGGCCTGCCCTGACTTAGGGGTAGAGATCATAATAGACGATTGTCACTTCGGGAAAGGACGGCTCAAGAATGACACGCTCCGGCACCAATTTCTTGTTGAAAGAGCAGCCGTCCCTGTATCCTCGTCGAGACTTGGTGCCCGGGCCGTCCTCTCTTGTGTCCTGAGAGCGCTCAACTACCGATCGATGGGGGAGCACGAGTTGTTTATTTAGCCTTGATTCCGGGAAAGGGGGCTTGGCTCTCACACAACAACGAATTAATTAGGTGTTTTTTTTCCCCTTCTATTCGTCTTTTGCGTCTCCGCCCCAGTCACGCAATGATTAATTACGTAGAAATAATGGCGGACTAAGAGTTTGTTGTAGCACCAACAAAGAAGGGTTGTTGATAAACTCCATGATTTGTCGCACAAAGGTCTTGACACTTAGAAAGACGAATGGCTCTCTACAAATACGATGGGTCTCAGCGCGTTGGAGGGAGTAAAAAGGGTGTAAAAGGAGAATACCATATTAGAGGCTAAACACTGCTGCTCTCAGCCAAACCACTGATAGCCAGCTTGATCCATACTGCGGCCGTGACATTAGCACATCACCAGAAGCTAGCTTAACCAAGTCCTGACCTTGACCAGCCAGGTAATTATTAGGTATTCCCCACTCCACACATCTTCCACCGCGATGCCCACCAATACATTGTCGTCCGTCTATGCGGACCTCAAGCACGCCCTAGAGTGTCTCGCAAAGCACAGCGAGGAGGCCGGCTGGACGTACACCGTGGAGGAGCCGGAGGAGTGGGTGCTGCACGCCACGACCCCCTACGGCCTCAGGGTCGAGTTTAGCTGCAAGAGGGGGGGCCGCCGGCCCATGGTCACGCTGCTGGGGCTCGACCTAGGCTTGGAGATGTTCAGGGGCCCCCTAACGCCAGAGGAGACCGCGCGGCTCGAGGGGCTGTTCCCGATGAAAGTCCGGAGGCGGTCCGGCGCCACGGCCACCCTCAAGCGCAACGCCTACGTGACCTGCGACGCGCAGCCCGACGGTCTGGGCGGCGGGGAGTCGCTCTTCGTCCACGTGCCAGGCCACGACGGCCTCAACGGGGAGATCTGGCGGAACCGGATCTGGTCGGACTGCCTGAAGGATTGGGGCGGCGAATATTACCGCTGGTGCAGGGAGGAGATCGCGGGAGAGCAGGCGCGTGAGCAATGGGATGTGCATGGGAATGTACAGCAGGATGTGAACGAGGATGGGGATGAGACTGAGACTGAGCGTGGGGATGAGAGCGGGCAAGAGATGGACCCCGAGCAAGTGCCCGGGCAGGCGCCCGAGCAGCCTCAAGCGGATGGAGCCGAGGGCGAGGTCGAGGACACGCGGCCGTACCGGCTCATGTTCGAGGTCGAGGGCTTCATGCTCATGGCCTGGCTCGCCGTCGCCATCGTGGCCAAGCCGCCGGCCGCCGCGGGCGTCTGGGTGCCCGCCCGGCGCAATCTGCCCACGGTGAACGGGAAGGGCGCCGGTCTTCGCCTGGAGGGGTACCCCAGGGCAGGCCAGTCGTTCGACCACTTCTTCCGCGTCGCCTACGACGGGGCGGATGCCTGCTGGGTCCTCCAGGACGGCTGGACCGACGAGCGCGGAGGGCTGTTCCCCCGGTTGACGTGACTGACTGCCTGCCAATTGTCTTCACCGTGAGGAAATGTGGCTCAATGAGCTCAGTCACCTGTGACCTGTCCTCGAGGGCTACGGAAAAGGTGAGTGATTTCCCGCACCCC
>PYSP01000355.1:0-35931 GCA_003049395.1 Pseudohalonectria lignicola
ACAGCAATTTTCTTCCAGGTGGCGAGGCCGCTGAGTCTGGCGGCTTCCTGTTGGGGAAATGTTGTGGGTCCCTCCTGCCGCGGGCAAAACTACCAATTTAGGAAATCTGCCTTAGGCACCAAACTAGTATGTATCTTTTTCTGCCGGCAGAAAATTTTCCTGTCCCCGCTTCCCCTCTTCCCCCCCCAAATGGTTTACCCCGCCCAGCTGTAAACGTTTCGAATTCCGTTTTCGCATTTCTGCCGTTTTCGCCATCAGCGCAACGCATCAAGCTTTGTCCTCTATGGGAGCAGCTTACCAACAAATCATCGTTATTGTAGGTGATTTGGCATGCCAAATTCTATAACG
The DNA here is from genome assembly GCA_003049395.1 of Pseudohalonectria lignicola. Taxonomy (NCBI): domain Eukaryota; kingdom Fungi; phylum Ascomycota; class Sordariomycetes; order Magnaporthales; family Ophioceraceae; genus Pseudohalonectria; species Pseudohalonectria lignicola. The sequence goes on from PYSP01000355.1 coordinate 349, forward strand.
AGAACTTCAAGTCACGATATCCTCCGCTTAACTACTTTAACGTCGACTGTCTCCATTGGTGGTTACGGGTTTCCCTTTTCCAAAGCTCAAACGTGACCCTGATACTACATGCCCTAACAGGTGGATTTTTTTTCTGCAAAGCAGTCTGCTAGGCTCTAGGTTCTATCTTTTCTCTTACCCGTTAGTCTATTGCTGCCCTGTTTGGCGGGCTGGGCGGTAGGGCTAGGTGGAAGCGCCTGCGGGTGTGAACGTGCGAGATTGGGGCGACTGTGAATCACGGCCGTGGACACATTCTCAGACGGCCACTTCCCTTCGCATAGCCAACGGATTTGACTCGGAGTAACCGAAGGATGTGATAGCAACCCCCCTCGAGGATGGTTATCTGCGGATCCTCCCATATAGCGCTCCGTCGATAGCGTGAGAGATAGGGACCACTGTAAGTCATGGCCATTGCCGTATCCTAGACAGCCGCTTCCCTTCGCATAACTAACGGATTTGATTCGGAGTGACCGAAGGATGTGATAGCAATATCCTTTTAGAATTACTGGGGATCCGCCCATTCCCTCGTAAATAGGGGCGACTATGTGAGTCATGGCCGTAGCCGCATTCTGAACGGCCACTTCTCTTCTCATGACCAACGGATTTGATCCAGAGTGACTGAAGGATGTGATAGTAACATCCTTTTAAAATTACTGGAGATCCATCCATTCCCTCGTAAATAGGGGCGACTATGTGAGTCATGGCCGTGGCCGCATTCTGAACGGCCACTTCCCTTCACATGATTAACGGATTTGATTCGGAGTGACCGAAGGATGTGATAAAAGCCTCTCTGTTGGATGCTTAATATTACGGCGTGGCATGCCCTGGCGTGCATTGCAGCCTCTTCCGGCATCCATGCGTCCATGGCGGCGAAATTGCGTCCCTCTGGCCTAAGTACACATCTGGAGGAGGAATCATAACCAAGAGCCATAGCGCTAAGCTGTCGTTGGCTGCGTTACGAGACGAGAACGTACCATCCCAGATTCCAGATTTCCGCGGACGCATGAAGACGGCCAATCGGTGGCTCCTGTCGCTTCTCCTTCTGGAAAGCATGGCACTTCAAACAGGAGAGATACGTAATCAGACCGCTTATCACTGGTAGATGGTGCTATCTTTAGCTGTCATCCCTAGTAAAGAGGTGTAAAGAAAGGCGCCGGAAGGATTCTAGGACCACCGTCTTATGACCAGGGTTTAGAAGGAGACTATCGCCGTGGAAAGAATTCTGCCTAATTCTCGGGCTCATTCGTTATACGCTGAAATTTGCTACTCCCAATAACGTACCCTTCCTTCACTTGGAAACAGGAGCTGATAAACTGCGTCCACCCCAGGCCATCTTTTCATATATAAGAATGCATGCTTCCTTCTATGGCTTGATCTTTACTTCCCACTCTTTACCATCAGACAGGAGCTTTTCTTAGAGCTTATTTCCCCTTTCCTTCATCTAAGATCTCATATCATGTCTGTACAGATCCAATTCAAGCTGTTTGACAAACAAGCATATGAAAAAGCAAGACAGAAAACGGCCAGTGCTAGGGTAGAAAGACGGCCTACGGCGCGGATGCAAGTTCCCACGAACGTTCATCCGGACAAACACCTGGAGAGGCTCCCATGCAGACCAGATCCAAGTATGACAAGTCGCCTTCCACAAAGAAACACCCCAGCTAATGCAATTCAGTTACAGAGAACCAAGCCACCACTACCAGCGACAACGGTCTCCTACGGCAGCGCTGCTTTCCCAAAGATGCCGGGCACGCAACCCCTGTCGTTATGCGCGGATACGCTGGAGGCATCGACCAGCCGGGATTCGGTTCATCTCAAGACCCCCCTTCCACTTCTCATCTCAATTCCTCTTCAGCTTCATTCAAGACAAGCCTTCGTGATACCGCATCAACCGTTAGCGGCGGTGCAGCTCTACAGTTTCGGACAGAAACACCTACTGATCCCGACATTATCCGCTGTAACGACCTAAATGCAACGCGAAGCCGCTCGCCAACACAAAGCGATGAGCCAGCAACGCTTACTGGTCTGGCCGAAGCCTCCAAGCCACCGGATGACAGTTCCAGCTCTCCGACACTCACATTAAACAATTCGCCAAGTCCATCTATCACTGGGCCAAGTGGTCGGAAGGAGCTGGATATCACGGAGCTGCCTTACACTGCCACTCCTCTGCACGCTCCTGGATCTCAAGGCTCCGGCCATCATCTGTCCTCGTCCTGGGACAAACATGGCATCAAGAGGAAGGCGGGAGAAATAATCGGGGAGGAGGTAATAGATGGCCTCAAGTATTACATGGTCACGGGGGAGCCGTCTCTAGTGTCAGAAGGCGATCTGACGGAGAAGCTGCTCGAAGACTGGGGGGTGAAAAGGCGCCGCATAATGGGCTCTCCTGCTCGAGCTTTCACTGGACCGCAGTTATCTAGAGATCCCGAAGACTCAGATCACGGTTCCAGCAGACGGCGAGGCAGCTTCTCAGCTGAAGAAGACAGGCTGCAAGAGCTGAGCGTGCGACAAGGAGACGTTGTATCTTCAGGTGGAGATTGCTGCGACACCACTGCGGAGGGCGATATTACGACAAGCCTCCCTCTTACTGCAGTTGAGGAATTAACTCAGGTGATTGTCCCTGAGCCTCAGCAGGTGAGCCACTTTCCAGCTCAGGCGCCCTTAGCCAACGATGGAGATGCCCCTGAAATAGACGACAGCCAATTTCCTATTGAGAGCATTCTTGATAAATGGAGTCGGCATTGGTTCCTGATAAGGTGGGAGGACATGAGTTGTTCATGGGTGTACCGAACGAACATTTCAGAAGACGCTGTCAAAGAATTTGAGGCAAGCTATCCAGGCTTTCATTCGGCAGTGGAAGTGCTGAAGAGTAAACGACAAAGGAGAAGAAAAAAATATCTTGTGAGCTGGACTGGCTGTGCTGCAGACGATGTTTCTTGGGTCACGGAGAAAAAGTTAAACCCAGAACTGGTTGCAAATTATAAAAGCAAGGATCAGAAGAGGAGGGAAAAGGGATCCTGAGTGGCTATCTCAGAAAGGAAATGGATAGACGGTTTAGAATATTAAAAGGATAGGGGTTATTACGAAAACACTCGTGGATTAGTCGCATGTGAAGTCAGCCTTTAAAGACTAATTTGGTCTATGTTGCCCCTTTAAGATGACGAAAGGGAATCGCCCAACCGTGAGAGATGACCTTCGAATAATTAAAGCTAATTATAATTGCCAAACTGCGTCATTTTTATCAGTACCTTCAGATGTAATAATTACTAGCACTGATGATAACGGTTATGAGGAAGCCCATCTTGCCGTAATTGTAATTATATCGTATTTGGCTTTAATATTTTGCACTAACGTGCTGTGAAAATACGCGCGGTTTCATGCTCGGAGAGTAACTAGTTGGCGATATCTACTACTGTCATGGCTTCACTTCAGTAATCTCTACCTAACAGAATGGACGAGAATCTCAAAGTCAGCTAATTTTAAGGGTTTAGGAGACTCTCTGCTCCCGTACTACCATCTGGTATGGCTTGGAGATTGTGTCCTTGGGGCTACGGGGACGACGAAGGAAAATATAATTATGCGTGGAGTATGAAGTTGACCCCCATAGCCCCGGAAACGGCCTTACCCTGATTTACCGGTTCCTTGTATTGCAGCAAATCTCCTGTTTCAATATTCCCGGCGACTCTGCTCTTGCACTGGTGTGAAAAATAGGAGAGCGTGGATTCAACCGTCCCTCGTACCTCTGCCAATCCTGTAACGGCCGAGACAGAAACGAGACAGCCATAGAAAGCGGGATCCGTAGAAAATTGCTGTAGCCGCGCATCCCTGACCTGGCCAATGTGGCCGCATACGGCGTCTCCGGAGATGCCGAGGGTTGCCTAGCCGATATGGCGCAGGCGTGTCGTCTACCCCTTAAATAAGTTTGCCGCTCTTTCACTATCGCGCTGCTTACCACACCACCAATGGCGATACGAGTTCCTACGGAGGCTACCGCATGCCGTTTGCGTTGGTTTACCATCTCCTTTCAGGGTTTCGTATCTGCCTCGCCATCGCTTAGATGATCCTCCGTCATGCGCCAGGCAGTTTTCAGACGCAAGCATAGGAGTTCAAAAGGGATAATTAGCTAGCAGATCAACCCCTTTGGCTCACCGGGATCACACTTCGGCGGCTGTGGGCACACTTACCATTAATCTGTTCCCTGTTCTCTGATAGGGTGAGCCTAGTATTTACTAAGTGCTGCCTAGCGCGCGTGGGGGCCTGGATGCCAACGATCTTGCTGGGGCCTTGCTCATGTTCGCCATCCCTGCTTGCCGAGGACTGCTCATGAATCCCAAAACGGGAGAGCCCTGCTCCGTCCACTGCTCAATAGGAAGCCATGCCTTCACCTCCATGTGTGTCCCCCCAGCTCAGCGAACTCAAAAGCGTTGCTTGGCCATCACTAAATTAAGTGATCCTCCCATACCCAACCAACGCGTAGAGGCAGCACGATACACGTTGGTAACGTAGCTGTTTCCTGGCACTCCTCTCCTCCCTTACGCTTCCGTAAATGAAGGATCATATAGCACTAAAGGCCATTTATACCTAAAAGCCTGAAAGTTACCCAGTCCGCGGATTTGGCAATAGGAAAGCGATATCAAGTTAGTCCACATCCTTATCGGGAGTGAAGCTACCCGCCTCGCTACCCGCTCCACCGTCTCAACCCGCTTAACCTGCTAATCAAGATCTAGGACTGACTAGGCTAGAATGCCCAACCTAGATACCCTGCCTAGAGAACCAGACAAGCAGACAAGGGACGAGAGGACGAGTGAGGTCTGTCAGTCTGCTCTGCCTCGTTGCGAGGGGGGTGACGGAGGGCGTGGACGAGCAAGAGCGACAAAGCTTGAGGGATATGAAAAACGTAACGACGAGGAGCCCGAGGCGGAGATCGAGGACGCTACTCAAGATAGTGGACCAATAATATCATCTGCTGACGAGGGCGCCCAGGCAGACGAGGAAAGCCGAGGCAGACATTGTAGACCAGGTAGACTAGGCAGATTGGTCTCGTCCGTCAAGCAGGGCCATATTCAAGAGCCAGCGACTACCTCTATTTAACTCTGTGCAGAGCCCGGCTTCGCCGAGGCTAAATTTTAAGGCGGAAAACTTCGAAACTCAAATACCTCTTCAAATTGAGCCGAGAGGGCAGATAGGACTAGCAAACTCCCATTCCGTTATTACCAACCCCCCCTTAGGGAACATGAGGTTCGCACTTCGGTTTCCCCAATATTTAAATAGAAAATTTCGCCTCTTCCTTACCCTTGGAGGACTCTTACTCACTTCCCGCTAGATCTAAAGTGAGCAGTGGTGTCTCATCAACGACTCAAGGTTTTCTCCATACCTTGCACCTGATGGATTCCCCCCGGAGCCTCTCGTCCTTCGACTATAGCCAGCCCGCATCTTCACAGAGACTGGATCGTTTGCCGTATATTGGTCCTGTGCTCCCCCAGCAGCCAAATCTCCTAGCAACCCCGGTGTCGCAACCTTCTCCCTTACATCTTCTACTCTTGGAAGAGGAGACTCTGAACCCTCACTGGTTTGACGTCGGGTCGACACCAGATCCAACGCTTGTCCCGCTGTTACTTAGGGTGGATCCCGCACAGGACTTCTCGCACCCAGCGGGACCGATAGGGCCGACTAGACCAGCAGTACCCTCCACGCCATTACCGAACCCCCAAGCAGCCGACATGATGTCCGTCTTAAGTTTAAAAATATCCTCACTTGCTTCGTCCCTATGTCTTATATTCAAAGCGACACTGGCTCACCTGGTTTCTATTAACTAATGCTTAAAATCTTCTCTCCCACTTCCACTCCTTTAGCGATGTGACTACTTTCCAATTCGACCCGTTATTCAACATGGGAAGCAGATCGACATTTAACTGGCCTAGTGAGTGCTTCTTCCCTTTAACCGACCACGATCGACGACGAGAAGCAACCAAGCCGACGACTTCCTGCTGACCATCCGCTTAGTCTTCGAGTCTGGCAACGGTGGCCTCTTAGGTTACGACCTGAGCTCATACGGCTCTGACGCCAGCTTGACTCTCGGATCAAGATCGGGAACCGCGAATCCTCCACGGCCCAACCTGACACCAGAGCAGCGTGAGCTCAAGCGCCAGCGGGACCAGGCGCGCAGGGAAAATAAGAACGCCGTTCGTGTAAGAAGGGTCGCCAGTGGTTCATACGTTCACTCTCCTCCTGTCTCGATGGCCGACCTGGCCGGCTCTTCCAGCCTGCCGGTCTACACGACTGGGCCGACCCCGATCTCGCTCCTGATAGAAACGACGACAATGGCACCGGCACCGTCTTACATGCCCGCGTACTCACCACCTTTGCCAGCCGACCAGCCCCAGAATATATTCCCCGCCCAGTATCAGCAACAGTACATGCCAGAGTACCAGTCGGCATACCCGACGATGACGGCCCCGAGCTTACCTTCACACTACGGGCCAGACACCTCCTCACTTCCGCAGCAACAGCAACAGCATCAGGGCTCCCCGCCCTACGGTCAACCGATGATGCTAACACGGACACAACCCCATAACCGCCCAACAATGGGTCACGACCCAGGGGCTATAATGTACTCCTGCATCCCAGACACGGGACCATGGAGCGCATGGTTACATGAGGGAGGGAACGTAAGGGTGGTTCAGAGCAGGCCAAAGCCGCAATGCTGGGAACACGGATGCAACGGCAGGCAATTCTCGAACTTCGGCAACCTGCTCAGGCACCAGCGCGAGAAGTCTGGACAGGCCAGTAAGGCGGTGTGCCCGAACTGCAAGGTAAAGTTCTCGAGGAATAACGCGAGGGACATCCACGTACTGGGCCAAAAATGTAAGCCGAAGCAGAGCGATAGTCCTTGTTTCACTTAGCTCGGCCCGAAAGTACTGGGTAATGTTGATGGCCTACTGAGACGCGGTAGGGGAGGGATGCCTCTAGGCCTCTGCTAGTTAGCTTACTTAACATCAAGGATAGCGTAAGTTGGCCACGGATAAATTGCAGGAACCGGCTAGTAAAACCTTCTTTCTATTTGCTTAAGGCAGGATCTTAATAAAGTACCCTTAAATGTTTTAATGATCAGCATTAATGATAACGGCTATAAAAAAGCTCTTGTCGCCGAAATTGTACATCGTATTTAGCTTTGATATTCAGCACTGTTACGGCTACCAGAGGGGGTGCCCCTGGCAATGGGAATTGGTGGCCTGAGCCACCAGGCAACAGGCCGCACTAACCCCTAGTCAGTGCACAAGGGCTTTTGCTAGAAAACTCCGCAACAGCCGCACAGAAATCAATGAACGCATCATGCGCTTTTCTACCTAATTTTGTTCTGTATTGCCTTCTCCTGCAATTGACCAACAGGCACCAAGGTCGAACCGCGTCTCTAAGCGCGGTTTCACGCTTAGAGAGTAGCTGGTTGGTGATATTTACAAATGTTATGGTATGGCGTGCCCTCATGGTGCATCCAGCTAAGTGACGTTGAAAGGCTCTTATCACTTATCGGGGTAGTAATCTTTTTGATTTCGGGCCGCCATTCTCGACGGTCTTAATATGGTCTATCTACGCCCTGGTATCACTTTGCACCTTATCTGCTTTATTTTTCACATCACTACACCTGCAACTATTCGCCTCATATTTTTGGGTGGCGGTGATACCGCAGGTGAGTAAGAGTATCTACGATTTGATGAATATTTTATTAATGTTTCTAGCGCCTACATATCGCACAGATGTGCAATATACATTCATCTCCAAACATACCGCTTTACCTCCTCTGTTTCTCTCTTTGTGGACTCGGCTGCGCATTTACAAGTCAAGGCATCATGGAAACAAATCAGCTTGCCAGCAAGGTGTTAAGCTACGTGGGATGTATGGTCCAGCGCTTGACCGAACTGGTCGAGTTTCTGCATCTCCTTTTACAAACTTCAGATCACACACCAAGGCATACAAAGGGGATCTTAACCATACACCTTGCGTCCCGGATTACCGCTCTACTATTGGTTATACTTTGCTTGCCAATACTGGCGAAATTTATAACGTCGTCCTTTTGGCTTTACCTTGTAAGCAGTTCCGTTTTCTTGGCGTACGCGTGTACCTCTAACACTTATAGGCCGTCGACGGGTTTCTTTTCGCCACAGATATACTGGTTCTTTCCTCTTTTTTCTCGAGATGTTTGAGTCCGAAGCCACCGGGTTCCTCATCAGCAGTGGAATTGGTCCTCAGGGAAGGGGTCGGCGGCAGCGACGGTCCGAGTGTCGGGGCTTGATGGAAAGGGTCCTAAGATCGGTCAGACGAGGGTTTCCCCATTCAGCCAACTTCTAGAGGACGGCGGGGGTTGCGTTGGATTCTGACGGCGCCAGGGTTATCAAGAAACAAGAACGCCGAGAAGAGGACACGAAAACGGAAAACAAAAACTAGAGCCGCTAGCCCCATGTACCTCCTAATGAGGCGTGCTGAATTTAGACGCTTAGAAGCTGATGAGTGGTGGAACTGGCACTGGGGTCCCAGGCGGCCCCGCAGAAGCTTAGACGAAACCAGGAGTAGAAGGCAATTTAGCCAGGGATCACGGTGTTGCGGCGGCAGTTTAGCGCCAACTAGGCTGGGCGGCTGCAAAGGCCCCACTTTAACCCTTGACATTGAACTGGAACCCAAAAACAGGATCGCGCATGCAGCTTTCTGTTTCCAGGGACATTCACAATTTGATTTCTTCTGCTTCGTCTTGACGTACAAAACATAACGAGAGTCTATTTGCAGAAAGGTATGTTGTCAGTCAGAAGCTTTCCAGCTCAGCCTCTTCTGTCAACTGTATAGTCGTTAGCTCATGGCTTATAAAGAGGCCACTCTCCCCTGACTTATAAACGTTGTCCAACCCCAGCTACCGCACCTTTCAAAGCTCCTCCTTGGCAATCAGTATTGCTTTGCAGCCGGGAGTTAATAACCCCTAATCAACTTCCATTACCTATCACATCACAAGGTTGGTCAGAGCACTTACAGGTCGTCGAGGCACCTTGTTCACAGCAGCGAGGGACAATCGATTCCAGAATGGCACAATTCGGTTCCGAAATTACAAAGTTTGTCCAGAGGTTTCAAGTCCTCCAGAGGCCTCCGAGCGAGAAGTTGATTATGGTTAGAAAATCTCATGATGGAAACCCCTTACGTCCCTATAATCCGCTCCTTTCAACTGCTAAGATCGTCGGGTAAACTAACACTCTCTTCTTCCTCCACGAAGGACATTCTCACTTACATCCAAACTGTGGAAACCAACCTGCGAGCCGAGAACTGGGGGCTCATCTTTGACCTTTTCGCAAACGATATTTCGAAACAGGAGCTGCATCTACAGGTTCAAAAGGCGAAATCCAAAATGGCTAATAACCCATACATTGTTGTTCTAATTGATGGCGATGGATTATTAGTGAGCATCCTAACCTCGCATAGGAGCAAGTTTTCTTGTAGCCAGGCAAATTCTAACCTTAATTTATACTTCCCCTCCCGACAGTTTCAAGAGTCTTTCATCAACCAAGGCATGGAGGGAGGTAAGAGGGCAGCCAGTGTTTTAAGATCAGCTGTCTTGAAGCATTACGACAAGGGTGCAGACAGCGTCGAGGTTGTCGCTAAAATATGCGCCAACCTCACGGGTCTTACCAGAGCTATGAAGCGGGATGGTATGCTGCGGAACGAGAGTGACCTTAAGGACTTCTTTTTGGGGTTTTCGCAAAGCCATGTGTTGTTTGATTTTGTCGACGTCGGTCCTGGCAGAAGCCGGGCCGACTTGAAGATCAAAGGTGAGTTTTCGGCCGGTTCGCATGAATTTTCCTGTTCTTTATTACTAAATTGCAATCACAGAAGCCACGAGATGGAATCTGCAGAATTATAATTGCCGCCAAGTTATAATTGGTGTATCGCATGATTCTCACTACGCGCCTTTCCTGGAGGAGATCATGAAGGATGGACAAGCAAAGGGCGCGCTCCGGATTTTGGAAGGGTTCCCGACCGTCCGCGAACTCGTGGCCACGGGCATCAATATTTTGAACTTGAACGACACCCTCTTTCAGTCCCAGAAGCCCGTGGGAGGTCGAATGACTCGGGGTCCACCACCGCCATTCAATACTGCTCCTCCGACTCCGGCTCTAGCAGCTATACCGTCACCGCTCTCGGTCTCCTCGGCCCCGCCGCCGCCGGTTTCCTATGCCGCAGTGACGGCCAGGTCGACCCCGTTGGCGACCATCATCCTTCACCCTCCCCCCAAGCCACCTAACACAGTGGCGGGCGGGGTTTCGCAACCGCCGATGTGGAACCCAGGCCGGCGCGGCCTGGACCCGCCCATCGAGGTGGACCTGGCGGTGCTGGACGACATCAAGAATCGGAAGGACAACAAATTATGCAACAACCATTATCTGAGGGGACCCTGTGCCAAAGGCGACTCTTGCTGTTTCGAGCACAAGTACAGGCCTAATGCCGCGGAGAAGGCTGCTATCGCCTTCCTCGCCCGCCTTAACCCTTGTATTAAGGGCCAGGACTGTGATATTCAGGACTGTATTTACGGGCATCACGTAAGTTCTTATTTCTTCCTCTTCTGCCTCTAACTCCCTTTCTTCCCTGGGTCCATCTGGCGACGATGCTTACATATGACGAGCATGCAGTGCCCTAGCACGACAAATGGCCAGTGCAGGTACAGATATTGCAAGTTTCGTCCCGAGTATCACCCGCCAGGAACCAGATCCCAAAGGCAATGATAGGGTATTGGATAGCAGGTAGCCCGGTGTAAGAGTCTTATTTATGTGGAACACAAATTGCCATGTATTAAATTGAAGGGTGTTATTTCAAAAGTTCTCTATTTATAGTGAATGTGTGGTGAAACCAAGCGGTGAATCAAATCCGGACTGAACAGGTAATGGGGACGGAGAGCCAGCTGCGCTGAGCGGGCATGGCACTGGCCAGCCCTACGACTTAGATGTTACGGTCGCTCTGCACGAACGAGAACACTTGACGCCGCACTGGTCCTGGTACCCGCGCTTTAACGCCTCCCTTCAAGACCTTCCTCTAACTTAGTGACCTATGGTGAGGAAAACTAGCCCGTAGGTGAGGAAACCGTAAGTAATAATTAAGGGGTCTAATTAGTTAATAGGCTAATTGCTCTGGTGCAGACATAATCACCCAATATACAGGACAAATGACTTGAAATTATTAGACAACGCGAGAGAAGAACCTAAGCTCTGTGGGCGAAACTACGCAAGCCTGTTTCCGGGCGTCGGAGAAGCGGACAAGGTTGCGAGTAACTCCGCATTCGGCCGCCCGCTGTTAGATAATGTGGCAGCTAAGGTCTAGAAAGATCTTTAGTCGAAGGGCTGTTATTCTTCACCATGAAAATGGCGCAGTAAACCTGATCTCAGGATGCAGCAGATATATGAATTGCTAAATATACAGAGACCGTTCTGTGCAGACTGTTTACATCATGTAAGGATGACTCAGGGCTTAGTGTATGGGACTTGCGGGACCAGACTTGGGAGACTAGGGTTGGGAGACTAGACCTAGGAGGCCAAGGTTGGGGATTAGGGTTGGGAGACCAGACCTGGGAGACCAGGGTCGGAGGATTAGTGACTAGATTTGGTGGACCAGGGTTAGGAAACCAGACTTGGAGTACCACGAGACCGACTTGGGAGACCAGACTTGGGAGACTAGACTTGGGAGACCAGACTTGGAAGACTAGACTTGGGAGACCAGACTTGGGAGACCACGAGACCAGACTTGGAAGACCAGACTTGGAAGACCACTTGGGAGACCAGACTTGGGAGACCAGACTTGGGACACCACGAGACCAGACTTGGGAGACCAGACTTGGGAGACCACGAGACCAGACTTGGGAGACCAGACTTGGGAGACCAGACTTGGGAGACCAGACTTGGGAGACCAGACTTGGGAGACCACGAGACCACACTTGGGAGGCCACTTGGGAGACCACACTTGGGGACTACGAGACCACACTTACGGAACCACACTTGGGAAACCAGACTTAGGGGACCAGAGTTTGACCAGGCTTAGGAGACTACGTGGGACCAGGGCTGTGCCTGCTCCAAGCCCTAGTACGCTATATGACGTTAATAAATGATCCATAATTAACTATGTTAGCAAATTATTTAAACAGATCATGCTAATTATTCTATCCCGAACTTCACCGCTAACTCTCCCTTATTTGCAAAGTATATTGCAGCTTGGATGAGCTCTGCTGGATAAATCCGAATTATCTCATTGGCAAGGGTTTTTAAGTCGCCAAGACGTATGGAATACTTTCTCCTATTCATACATTAATTAATTTGTTAGTTAAAATAACATTTAACGAAACCAGGTGAAACTTACACGATTCCCTCGGCTTTATCTGAGTAGACTATTAGTAGGAGTGGTGAGGGCCCTGCAAGAATAGACCAGCGCTGGCCTCTACGGATTCTGTTTTTTAAGTTTATTCTCATATCTCCTGAAGATGTTGAATTTATTCCCATTCTTTGGCTTGCCAGATAAATATCAAGAGCAACGGTGGCACTGCCATGGCCAGATATCCCATTAAGACGGCCTTGTTGTCTATCAGTGTCTATAATTTTACCAAGACAAGCTATTACCCGGCCTAGTTGGACGTGGGCAAGTCTTGATAAAAGTGACATGTTTTCTTTCGTAATAATATCGTCTAAAATATTAAAGGCAACTTTAATACGCCAGTCCGTATGTGTAATATTACGTGGCAAGGTTGTATTGCGTAATATCCACACCCATGATTGATATATTTCATTACAGTGCTTTGAAAAGAGCGTGTCGGCGTCGGGCCGGATTAAAAGTTGTAAAAGGCTACTATCGCCGGAAGCGTATAGTCCATAGGGCTGCTTAAAAGTGTCCTGATTTCGATTGATAGTCGTTGAATCGACTTCGTCACCTTTATCTTCTATACTTAAAAGCGACATCTTTTCGGTAAGCTCATTAATACATTCATCATTAAAAAGAGGATTCTTCAGCTGACCAGCAGATGTGCTGCTGCTATAGTGTGTCGGTATTTGCATGTTGCCATACTGCAATGTAAGAGGGAGTGAAAAGTTTTTGCAAATGGAAACTGCTCTTTATCTTTACGTTTTAAAAATTAAGTTGCCTCCATGCAATCTGGTTGTCCGCTACTGGATGTTGTTTCCTGGATCCAGTTTTTGGGATTTTGTTTCCCGCTGATAATTCTCCAAAGAATAAAACTGAAAACAGGAATACCGACGAGTGGAGTAACTTTTAAGTTTTATACTAATTATAAAACTCACCGCGCAATTTAATATACTCAAACGTCCATTTAAAGGGACGTATTCCACCATATAATGCTTGTTAAACCTAAGGCTGGACTTATAAACACTGATAATGTCATGGGACACTCGTGGATTGAAAAGATCATAAGAGACAGAAGCAAGGGCCGCTGCCTAATATATACATAGACAACAGCTCGATTCTCAGTATGAACTTTAGGAAGCTAGTAGAACTCCCTCATCGGCCATGGTCGCCTCCCGGAAAGGTGGTCCCAAAATCAAGTAAAGCGCGTGACCATTACGAAGTGCAGTAGTGACAATCAGATCATGGGTACATCAGCGCCAGCCATATGTTACGACCGCTCGTTACCAGCCAACCAACAAGAAACAAAAGAAATCGGAACAGGAAAAGACCAGGCCAGCACTGCGGCCGCGACCCCACAAAAAGGAACCGAGGAAAAACACGGTAAGCACGGGCCAAGTGGTCACGTGCTCAGAAACTCCCCGGCAGGCAGTAATCTACGTGATCTTTAGGGATCACAGAGATCAAGGTGATCTCTGCGATCTTCGGAGATCAAGAAGATCAGTGATCTTAATGATCTACGGAGATCGTAAGGATCACCACCTTACTACGGAAGAGCTACGAGTATATAAAGGACACACATTCCCTACCTAGATAGATAGAACAGCTAGTTAGCTCTTCAGTAGTCAACTTGACAATACATCTCATATCTTGTGAGAGACCGATCAGTACATCAAGACCCAACCCTGTGCACCAGTTCACCAAGTCAGCCCCGAGATTAGTTCAGTTGGACATAGCCTGTCCACCCCCAGTCTTCAAGTCCTCCCCGTACTAGTTTGCTAACACAAACCCGATTGATCGCCTACCTTCCCTTGAAAGTTAGACCCTGATCGTCACACCATACTAATCAGAAGGAAGATAGGGAATACTCCAGCCTCCTCATCTCAAGGCTCATCTTGAGCAACTTCAGATCGGGGAACCTCCCCACGGTGAAACTACTGTTGCAGACCAGCTTGGCCATCGCTCAGTTCGACTTCTGCGACTGCTGCCTGCACAGCACGGGTATTATGATCGACTGGGGATCGCAGGTGAATCTCCACTCGATGAGGTTGGTCCGTAAACGGGAACGCACCCTGGGGCTATTCCTTCACTGACGATATCCCACGCTAATTAATCCATCCTCTTCTTAGCCGCCTTATCGCTGTAGATAAATGGGACCGCTTAATTCATCCCTTGGATATGATCTTTCCTCGCAAAGGAGACAACATAGCTAGCAACTACTTAAGGAACATAAAGGCGCCAAGGCTAACGGAAACTTCTGCACAAGGCGGTACTAATACTTTAAGATAATCACAGACGGGAAAAGCTAAAGCTACGGTTCAAATCCCTTTACAGGTGTAGATGTGACAACTTCCCTGTAGCGTCCATTTCCGATCCAATTCTTCGTGGCCTGGCTTCCCTCCCAAAACGTTTGAGCTCGGGGGGACGGAATATCTGCCCATATGCTGCCGTCAGAACGAATCCTCGAGAATCTGCAGCCGACCAAGATGGAAGGAAAAGCGATCGCCTCGAGCACAAGCACTTGACGGCGATGCTGGGTAGCCCCTTTCTAAAAAAAACATTGAAAACCACCAGTCTATCCCATTCCATCGCAGCCCCGACCACTGGCCTAATTCTGCTTCCGCATTTCCTACAGGTCTCTATTGCAGCCACCTCTGCAATACCGTTAGCTAACAACTAATAGATTTTAGAGGTTTTCATATACGCTTACGTAGTAGCAATCGGTAGCTTTCTCGTCAGAAGGGAAAATAGTTTGGACCAAAAAACCAGCTTTTTTGGTGACAATCAAAGCTGTTGCATGTTCAAAATTGGCTGAAAAGACTGTTTTTGTTAGCAGCTGGACCAAGGAAGCTCATTAGGTTAACTTACTTGTTTTACAAAGCCCATTTTCCTTCCATCCATGAACCTCCTGATGGCTTCGGATAAGCATATTAAGGTTGTTTTGGGCAAGAAATAATTCCGTCATATCTCTGCCGAACTTTAGTCCCCAGCCATCTCGCCCGCTAGCCTGCACGCCCTTATCACAAGGGTCGTCACAAGGGTCGTTCCATAGGAGCTGCGTCAAAATAGATTGATCTTTAAGCGGGTCGATTTTGCGCTTGAGGGAGGCAAGGCTTTCCAGGGAAACTGGTTTTCCGCTAAGCACAGGTATGCCGCCGTGGACTGCTAGCAACCTCGCGCTAGCGGTTTTAATAAGCAGGCCGATGGGGAGGGATTCGAAGCAAGCTTGAAAGGCATCCAAGATGCCATCTCCTTCCGCTGCCAAGCGCGTCCTGACCTCGGTAGTGAAGCCATAGCCCCCTTCACTAATAGTCCTGCTCTCATGGTTGCCTCGATTGACGAAGACCAAGCGTGGGAATTGAAGCTTGAGAGCGAGGACCAGCAGGATACACTCGAGGGAAGACGGTCCTCGATCAACTATATCGCCATTGAACAGATATTTCGTCGTTTCTGAGGGCAAGTCGTTTTGCTGGATAATGGCGTGGAGATTCCAAAAATCACCTAGAGATGTGTAAGTGTGGAGGATTATCGAGTTTGTGTTTGTCTGACATACCATGGAGATCGCCGATTATAACTACACGACCGTTCACCTCGATTTCATTGAGGTTATCTTCTTCATCGAATATCGCTTGAGCACGTTTGATAATCGACCCCACCCCCTCCTCCCCAAATAACGAGGGGTATAACTCCCTTAGCAATGGCAAAGGTGAGTTGTCTCGAATGAAATCCCAGAGGGGGGCTGTATGTTTCTCTCTTAATACGCTCGTCATTTGAGAGTGGTTTATGGTTATAAAAAGCTCGCAAAGCGAACAGAACCTAACAGCCTGATGTTGTACGGCGTCTTTATGGTCCGATTCGTGGAGTCTGGATGAGTGGAAGAGTTTAAACTGTGAGCGTTAAGCAAGCTCGAGCAACAAGTTTTATCTCTTCCGTTGTAAGCGTGTGACTCATTGTGATAGATTATGCTACTCTGGAGCCTGGCACTTTTATACGGATATCTCTGTTAGAGTAAGTATGTGACTCAATGTGATGGATTGCGACTCTGGAGCCTGGCGCTCTTGTGGTATTATCTCTATTAGTGAAAGCGTGTGAGTCATTGTGATGGATTTTGCGTCTCTGGAGCCTGGCGCTCTTGTGGTGTTATCTCTATTAGTGGAAGTTTGACTCATTGTGACAGATTATGCTCCTCTGGAGCCTGGCGCTCGCGTACTCCGTGACGAGGATTATCTCACGATCAAGAGTATAGGCGATGCGGATAGATATTTTCTGTCGGTCGCCGCCATCAAGCAGCCGCCGCCGTGGGAGGCCGTAAGCTGACGCACGTGGAGAGCCTGTAGCTGGAGGCCAGGTACAGCATATGGCCCGTTAGACGCTTGAAGACATCTGTTTCAGAACGGACCAAGAAGGCCCAATGGTAGGACGTTGCCTTGTCGAGGAGGTGGACCATGTAATTACTTGTATCCTCCGAAAACGGGCTTGCACACCACTGTGTCGATGTGGATGCGTCCCAGGGGACGAGAGGACTTGATAAAGGAGCCGTGAGAGATCGCAGACTCTGCCTTTCCCAAGGCACAGGTCCTCGCAGTGGAAATTGCGGGCAGACTCCACATTGATAGGAATTCTAACGTCACGGCAGGCCTTTAGGACTGCCTTCCTGTTGGCGTGCATCACCCGACGGTGCATAATGCCGTACGGGACCACGTCTCCCCAGGCGAGGTCATCGCCGGTCACCTTGGTGGGACCTCCGGCGTCGATTAGGAGCTCAACGTCGAGGTCGAAGACGCGGGTGTTGGCCATGGCAGCGCCGGAGGCAGGTGTGGAGGAGAGGGAAGACTTGGCACCCTCCTTCTTCGTTTCCTTTTTCTTCTCCTTATCCTTGTTGCCCTTGTTGCCGTTACCACAGCAGGCGGCCTATCTCTTCTTCGGGTGTAAGCTGTGACAATCATCAGCTTTGCCGCTGCCTGCGTGCCACCCATGGCAGCCCTGGCACTTTTTGTAGTAGTGAGGGATCTCCCTCTGGTGCTCGTCGCTCCAACCCATGACGGGGGGCTTAGTCGGCTTGCTCTGGGTCGTGGCGTAAGCGGCAGTGGCCTCTTTAGAGAGGGCGTATTGTTGCTTCAGGTTTGCCATGAGGAGCTCAGGGGCCTCGTGCTGTGTCCTGGCCCAAACCAAGCCCTCGATCTGTGGGTAGCCAACGGTAACTCCCCGAAGGAGAGGGGCGTTAAGGAAGCGGCCGTGCATGGGCTGTCCCTGCAATGCCTCGATCTCGGGGCTGAGGAGGTTCCAGCGTTCGATGTACTTCTCTATGTTGCCATTGCAGCCTTAGTTAGTGATGTTGAGATCAAGATCGATTCCCAGGTACTCTGCATACCTCGACAGCGATCTTCCATTCAAGCCTGTGGCTATCAGTGTGCAGCGTAGCCATTGGCGTCCCTGGTTCGGGCACTAGCTGCCGTCAGCCAGCGAAAAGTGACTGGCGAGCCTACGTCGGATCTGTGGTCGAGTCAGGCCTGGACCTTGGCACAGAGTTCCGTCGGAAACAACTCCGCAAGTGGTGCCTCGATAAGGGCAAAGCCATGGAGGTGACGACTGCCCGCAACCCCCAGATGAACGGCATTATCGAGCGGGTAGGAAAGACTATCGTCAACTCGACCCGCCGTTTCTTGTTCTTGCATGGTCATTTAGCTTGTCGCCCCTGGAAGGGTCGCAACGTCACGCCCGTATGACTCCGCGTGAAGGCACCATGCGTGATCGGCTTGCCGCCAGCGGAACAACACGCCGACGACAGCCAGGCGGACGGCAGATACCGAACACCCCCAGGCGGCCCTTGCAGGCCGGTCCACAGTTCCCTTCTGTGTCTAGGTCGGACCTCACCCTCTTACCCCGGCGGCAAGCACGTCCCCAGCTCACCTCAGAGACAAGCACGACATGTACAACCAATAACGCAGCGACTCCCGTAAATGCTTCGTCGCACAGGCCCAGCGGCTGGGGAGATGCAGGTCCATGGCAGCGATGGCTCCAAGTCCCTTTCGCGACGCACAAGACGCCGGCTCCCTGTCCCGAAGGCTCGATAACACGCAAGTGTCTCCTGGCCGCCTGCATTTCACGACTCTGCAAATACCGTCGCCACGCCGTCAACCCCCAAGGCCGGAGGAAGTCCTGCGAGATGCTCACCAATGGGCTTCACCTCAATGGAAATCCCCTGTTGGTCTATATAGATCACCGGCCGTTGAGGTCAAACCCGTGTGCGCCACGGAGATGTGCCCAAGGACGGAGATTCTCTAGCCTCGTACGGGGATGGGAGGAAAGGTATATAATGCTGGTTTCTGGCTGCTTTTGCTTGGGCGAGAGCCATCGCCCAGATACGGCCTTTGGGGCATGGCCAAACCCGACTCCCCCAGTCCCTTCGTGCCGTCGACGATAATTGTGAGGGCCAACCCCTTGATCTCCCCACGCAATCGCCTCAAGCCTGGATTTTGGCTGCTTTGCTTGGGCGGCAGGCATCGCCCGACACGACCTTCTCGGGACATGGCAAACCCGACCACATTAGGGCAAACGGCACTGCCTAGTGGCCGCATTCTAAGGCAAACGGCACTGCCTAAGAAGGAGGTTAAGGCTTAATGCCTAAGCCCTCAGACCGTCCAACCTCAGCACTGGCAAGCCAGTGTATCGCAATTCTGCGCCGCTCACCCGACGCACCAGCGCCGGAACCACCCAGTGTATCGCGAAGGTAATTTCTTACCTGGGAGGAAAGCCCGGCGAGCCGAGAGCAATCCCCCCCAAGTAATGGCACCGGTGATTTAAGGCTCGAAGCCGGCTGCGGTCACCTACCTCACTTGTTCCGTTGCCGCCTCGACTGATATGCTTCCAGCGTGCGGCATACGGCCGCGCCGCATACGGCGTGCTTCGCCCTATATGAAATAAAGGTTAGAGAGTTAGCCTGTTCGTTACATTAGGAAGGGATGTTACCTGGGGCCCCGCGCGGTGAAGCTTAGGATTTGGGCAGCTGAGTTGGGGCTGAGAGAAAGCTATTTTGGTAGCATTGCTGATTGGTAGATGAGTAAGGTTTAGGTTGACGGTTGGGTTGACGATTTGTAAATATGTTCCTTGCTTCCTAAAACGGAAAGAGCTTTTAAGGCCGTAGCTGCCTTTTTGCTTAGGATTTTGAGAAGAGGTTCCCAACTTTCCTAAATTAGTAAGAGCGTCTCAGGCCGTAGCGGCCTTTTTTATCATAAATTGCAATTTCTATCACAAAAGGTGGTGGCGACGGTGGCTATACAGGAACCTCGCATCGAATACACCGCAAATTTTGGTGCATTAGAGATGTGCCACATTGTAAGGAACGACAACAACGCACAATAACAACAATCCAATTAATTATTTAAGCCGTCGATCAATCAACCGATTTCACTGGCTTCTAGCAGACACCCTACCAGCGCTTGCACGACAACGTTGCGTTACAAAGGAGCTCCTGGAGGCTCCAAGCCGCGTCTCTGGCACTTGAAAGTCTATGGGTGCATGGCATACGCAATGATAGCCCTTGCTCAACACCACAGTCAACGCCTAGACAAGCTAGAGCCCCGTGCATGAATAGGGGTGCTGGTGGGCCATGGGTCCTCCCACGTCTACCGGATTGGAATACCCTCACCAACGCTGCGGTCGGTACGAGAGACGTGATTTCCAACGAGGGGGCGATCTTCGACGGGAATATCGAGCCCTTGAAGAACTGGCTTATCGAGAACAAGATCACCACAGAGCATATCGCAGATCTCCTCTAGCAGGCCACGCAAGGGCACTCCCAACACCCAGTCAGCGACCCCTCAGCCACGCACGACGACGAAGGCGACGTCGAGGTCACCAGCAACACGTCAACACCAACGGAGGTCACCCAAGAAGTCCACAGCGGATCTGTGGAGGATGCCGAGCCCCAAGCCGGAGAGTCGCTCGAGGACCTGAGCCAGGAGGAGGCGACAGGGACTTCAGGGATCAATCACCCCTCGTGCCCTAGCCCGAGGCACCACTATCTGACGCCAGAATCGATCCCCCCGGAATCCAACGTAGCTCAAGTTGCTTGGAGGAGGTCCTATACCCTCAGCGGCGAGTCACAACGGAACGGTGAGGGGTTCCCAGGGTACCACAACCGACAACTGAGCAGAGAGGACCGTGACCACTGGATGACTTCGTTCCTAATCGCCTGCGACGCTGTGAGTGTCAAGAAAAACAACAACAAAGGGGCATCGCCAAAGGGCGCTGGTACAAACAGCACTTGAGAGGTAATCGCAACCGCCATCCCAACCACGCGGGGATCCCACTTTTCTAACCAATCAGTTTTATCCGGCAAATCCCCGGCAGCTGTCAGCCAATCAGTTATAGTCGTCAGAACCCCGCAGGCTGGAAATAGTGGTGCCATGCCAAAGAGCCTCACCTTATTGGCCACGTCACCGAGGAGATCGTCATGCACAATTGCAAGCAGCAAGAACTAACGCATAATAACAACAATCCAACCGATTAAGTGACCGATTAATCCACTAATTTACTAGCTTCTTTGACAAATTCTTTCCTCAAGGCTGTTTTAGGCAAGCCGCTTGCGGTTTGTGTCTCCTGTTTGATGGCGGGGTTTTGATGGCGGGGTTTTTATGATGGGGTTTTGATGGCGGGGTTTTTATGGTGGGGGTTTTGATGGCGGATTTCTGATGGCGGGGTCTTTGATGGCGGGGTTATTGATAGCAGATAGGAGGAGCACCCGATCGAGGAGGCAAATTTCTAATCTATGCAGCAGGACAGCAGCCGGACGAGGGATCCAGCAGACAACCACCTCGGGGCGGGGGAGCGGGCAATGAGTTGATCTCTCAATATCGTATCGCCAAATACTCGAATTCTGTGACATTATCGGGATAAGATAACCTTGGAATACAGTTTAGATGAATCTCCTTATTTCTTTTATTCTAATCCATGTGCAAACACTAATGCCTACAACCTAGGAGTGACGATGTCGTCGCTGCTTCGAGACTCCGTATCTTGGAGCTACGGCTACGTCCTTCCCAGCAGCTCTCGCTCTGTGGCTCGGTCGCGGCCAAGGGCTACCTCTCTCAACGGGTTGTCAGGGTGGCTGTTGCGTATCTCCTCGTTGTCTTCTTCGTCCAGCGGCTCGTCGACAGCGTGAGGCGCCGAGGTGAGGGTGTTTAGTGACGTTGGCTTTCTAAAGGAGGGTGGCCATCTCGTCGGTGGTGACCTGGAGGTAGTCTCGGAGACTGTCGATATTGTCGTAGGACGGAGTCCTCGCCGAAAAGCACGGCCTTCGCGGGTACCACGACGTTAAGGAGAGGGTTCCAGATTCTGTAAATATTAGTAGAATTGTAGCCCACTAGTACTCCGATCCATACCTTGGGGTTTAGTTTGGCCCTCGTCAGTGGAGTCGTTGTCTCCACAGGTGGCTGCGAAGGCGACTCGCGGTACTTCGTTGGTGATCTTGGGCTTTTGGACCCTGCCGATCTCTCTCTGGAGGTTTGCAGCGACAACGGTGTACGTGAGTCTGTTCGTCGTGATTTCTCGTCGTTGGGTCATGGAGAAAGTGCTCGCCGAGCTGGGAAGGACCTTGTCGAGGGCCTCCAGGAGGTCGTAAGCCCAAATCTCGGAGTTGGGGGTGTCGGGGACTCGATGCTCCCTCCCCTAGGCCATGGCGGTCTCCCAAGTGGTGAGCCACTGCCTTAGGTCCTTTGGAGGGGCCTTGGGTGGCTGTGGCTGCCTAGTATGCTCTCCTGGCTCGGGAGAGTCCTCCTTCTGTTGATTCGTCGCAGACGGTCTTGAGATTGTTCTCCTAGTTTCTTAGGATCTCTTTGGGTGGGCAGTGCGTCGCTAGATCTGACGGCTGTATCGGTCGAGGTGACGGGGGTGTTGTTGATGAATCGCGCGTATTGTGTCTGTCGTAGTCGTAGATAGATCTGGCCTTCCGGTAGAGGTTGAGACCGTCTGGGAGAGGTCTGTTATCGATCTGGCTCGTGGGACGCCGGATAGGTCCGAGCTGGGTGTGGCGGCAGTACAACTACCGCTCCCTAGGACATGGCTTCTGATCGATTGGGCCGGTACAAGCCTAGGAGGTGGTCCCTGGCCACTAGATTACCTGACTTTCCGCGTGATAGGATGATCATTGATCGCTAGATTTCCGCTGAAAGAATAACGCACGGATTATTGCCCCTATTACCCCACCAGCCCATACGTACCTAGCTGTGGGGCTTACAGTTCGGACCTTCGGCATCCCTCCAAACGCCACTTGCATGTGGAGCAAAGCACAGCCACCGCCACCCCCTGAACCAACCATTGATTCGATTTTGGTTATTTCTCCCAGCCGATTGCCAGTAGGCGAAAACAAAGGCGTACGAATTGTCGTTGTTTCCGCAGTTCTCTTTAATAAGGAGGTAGTATCTGTGGTCTGAAACTTACCCGATTAAGGAATAAACCAGCGTGTCTCATTATCCCTCATAATTAATGCTTAACTGTAGCCCATTCGATACACATTAGCTTGGACTCAGCGAAGAACACCCCTACTGCGGAGATTAAAATAGCACGCAAGAAAGCCAGGAAGTACTGTCACCCCAATCGCATTAACGGAAGCCGCGCCGCCCATTAATAACTCACATTCGGCGATCTGGACGAAGCTAAAAACTACTCTTCTAATCACGTTATAGCCTCTCATACTGACTCATCGGCCTCACCAGGCGTCATTGGCATCGGGCGGGACCTCCTCAGTAGTCCCCTCGTCGGCGGCATCAGGCAGAACCTCCTCATCCTCGTCCTTGAAGTAGGGAGGCGGCAGCTCCAAATTTAGGGCGTATTTTCCGACGGGGTGGAACTGCCTCATCTCCTCGTCATACACGATGTAGCGCTGATTCCGCGAGATGCACCAGGCATGCCAGAGCACTCCTTCCTGAACTCGACCATGGACGACGATGGAAAGGATCGCTCATCTTCGCCCATCTTCGTCTTGAAATGATCGAGCGGGTGGATGCGGTCTGCCCAGGCCAGCCCACGTGCAGCCCAGTCTTCTGGCAGCGGACTCGTCGACGTCTTGTTCGGGAAGTCCTGTCACAACTGCTACGCTGGACGGCGGCCACGACATTAAGGCGGTAAGGGTGGGGCTGGAGGTGGACAGGAGGTCGAGATGGACCAGGGACGGCGTGGCCGGCGTTCGGTCGGTCCGAGAAAGGAGTCCGCCTCGTGTCCTTGCTTCGTATCGTACTTGTGGCTTATCCCCCTACCTTGTATCGAGGTCTTTTATTCTCCTGCCAGATCTTTCCATTCTCTTTCTAAGGTCTCTGTATACCTCCTAGTTGCCTCCTCCTACCCTCTCTTGTGCCTATGTCTCGTTTTATACCTCGTGCCTGGTCCGCTCGTAGGGGAACATGGCCAATCATGCGACCTTTAGGGAGAAATCCACTTCCCAGAATCGGCGACGGTGGCCAGACACTGCCCAGAGAATCCGCATTCTAGACGCCTCTTCGTATCACTCCTATGCCGGTGGTTCTTAAGGCAACCACCACTTCGTTTAAAGGGGCGCGTATTAGGGATGAATACAAGTTGGACGCTAGAAGCCATCCGCCCCTCGGTCAGTTGGTCTCATGATGCATGTCCTAGCTGGCGAAAATGTGTAAACGAACCAGTAGGAGCTAATGCAAAGGGATGGAGACGGCGGAAAACCAGGGAACAGAGGCGAAGAACGGCCGCGCCACTCTCTGTTCTGTCGAGAGTGAGGCGAGAGCGAGGCAGGGATGCGGCCATAAAAGCAGCTGCTGGAACCGCAAACACGCCCTCCGTCCGTAATTATCCTATGCATTTCCTGCAGCGGCAAGACAACGTTGGGAAATCGGAAGCAGTTGTATGTACCCGCGGGTTGTGAAACTAGATAGAACAGGTTGTACTTCTTGTACTCCTGCTTGACCTTGGCGTTGTCAGGTCATATAGGCCGCTCAGTCCGCAGGATTTCGATCCTTGGCCTTGAATAGCATGAGACCAACGGGCCGAGGGGCCTCCGGCGGTTGATTTGTGTTGGTTGCCTTAGGGGCAAACCGCCTAGTAGTACGTCTACTCCAAGGACCAGAGCTCTGCGTCGTCCTAGAGGGCGATGACCTCAATTGAGGAGGCGGCGAGGACCCGCCGCCGACAGGAGTATCGGGGATATCGCGCAGTCATCGTGAGCAATGGCGATAAGGAGAAGGCGACGCTCCCTGTCGTGACTCGTTAGCGAGGGGGTTAGAAGGAGCGCACGGCCTTGACCACTTGTATGGGCATTGCCGTCAGCCACATCCATCACCATTTTCACTCACCCCCAGAATGGATCGTTTTTTCCTCCTGCCCTGGGTTTTCCCGTCGACGGCTAACGGATTACACCTGTTGTATATCCCTAGAAGCTGCATACACAGCAGCATGCACAGCAGCATATACAGCAGCATACACAGCAACATCTCGTTTTCTCGTTACGGCGACTAGCTCATCGTTCTCTTGCGAAATATATTATGGAGTAGTGCCAACTCTGGAGAACGCCTTCTAGGACTACCCCGTTGGGACTCAACAGAAACGGAATAGTTGTTTGGCGCCTCCACAGGTCTAGGCTGGCCACTTCGGCAGGTGCGATGCGGGCCTAACTGCTCGTGTTGTGACTAACAGTTAATTACTTCGTACTAAGCAGACGAGGGGGGTGCCCGTAAAGTCGTGATAAGGAATAGATAACAGGGTGAGTCAAAATGGTGGCCGATATAGTGTGATCGCCCTGATAGGCATTCACAAATTGACCCCGTTACAATGTACAGATACCTCCGAGATTAGCGTAACGAGATAACTCCACCAAGGTACGCAGGTACCGGATCTAGAGCGGCTGAAATTCGTAGGGTCGGTCGCCTTCATCGATTCGCATTCTGGCGAACCGCAAACTAAAAAGATGCGGCTGTAGCTGCGAGCTGCCCCATTTCCTTCCTGGATCGCACGGTTCGCCAATTTAGAGCGTCTATAAATATTAACTCGATTATCCTCCAGGCTTTCTTTTTAAACTCCATCAAGCTCGCACATCACTCAATTTCATCCCCAATAGTAATGCTTCTACCCCGGCCTTCATCATGGCAACATCTCGGGACATCGCTCAACGGTTTGTGGAGCATCTACGCGCCGACCATCGGCGTAAAGTCGGGAGAAGGTGTCCGGAATCCACGTGTCCCGAACGCGAAATTCCTTTCCCAGACGAGGAGCTCAAGAGTCATTTGGTCCAAAAACATCGGTTTTCGGAAGCCTATGTTGAGGAATTACTGCTGCGGTCAAGAGAACAGCAGCAGCTAAGACCGTGAGCATGGCGATATCCTCGTCCCGCAGTCCTGGGCCTTACCGCTCCCCGGTCGCCACGAGCTGACCGATTTTTCCACGAGTGTTTAGAGCCGAGCCGGAGCGCGGCGGTCGTCCTGATGCTAGCACGCCCAGCCCACTGGTGGAAGAACCGCAAGAAGCCTCGGCCACGACCCAACCCAGCCGAAGCCGAGTGCAACCACGCGAGCCCCAACACGACCCCGAGCACGATCCGGAATTCGTCCCCGTCGCCCGGGAGAACAGGAACAGGACACTGTGGACGGACGGTTCGGCGGGGCAGACGAGATCGCCCCACCAACCCGGCCGCACTCAAAACCCGCGCGCTCGGCCGAAGGGCGGTGGGGGCGCTCCCGGCGCTGGCGATGAGGTCACGGACGATAGCACCCATGTCATGATACTTCAACCGGAGACGCGGCCGATCAGTGTGCAGCAGCTTGTGGCCGAAGTAAAGGGAATATACGCGGGGTATGCGAGAAAACCTTAACGCCAGCCCTAAGGCGCATATATCCCCTTTTTACCGTAGCGGCAGGATACTGACTCGTTCTCCACTTGTTATTACAGTTTTGTCATGGTGGAGAGTAAATGCATCGAGGTCGATAACGCCCAGAACAGCCTCAATGACAGCTCTCCCCCACTAAACCCGGAGCAGTGGCAGGCCCTTATTGCCCTTCATAGGACCTTGCTGCACGAGCATCACGACTTCTTCCTCGCGTCGCAACACCCCTCGGCAAGCCCAGCTTTACGTAGGCTGGCATCGAAGTATGCCATGCCAGTAAGGATGTGGCGCTACGGAATCCATTCCTTGTAAGTCCTGTTTTTTCTTAAATACTCGCCTCCCCTAACTCGTTCGCGCCGCGTTAAATAGGTCTCCGACCTACTAACAGCTCTGTCTTAGCCTCGAGCTTCTCCGACATCGCTTACCCGCTTCGTTAGAGTTTATGCTTACCTTCATCTATCTTGCGTACTCTATGATGGCACTTCTTTACGAGACAGTGCCGGCATTTGAGGACACCTGGATAGAATGTTTGGGGGACCTCGCTAGATATCGGCAAGTTTATAAAATCTTCAGGCTCTAATATCTTGAGTTTTTCTCATATTACGTATACGCTGCTAACATTATTTTAATCTACTGCAGAATGGCCATTGAGGACGATGATATTCGTGATCGCGAGGTCTGGACCGGCGTTTCTCGTCACTGGTATAGTATGGCATCGGATAAAGCGCCAACGACCGGGAGACTGCATCACCACCTTGCTATCTTGGCGAGACCAAACGCGGTGCAGCAGCTCTTCTATTACACAAAGAGCCTCTGTGTGCCGATCCCATTCATGTCGGCGAGAGAGTCTATTTTAACTCTGTTCGACCCTATTATGAGCGGCAACCAGCCTAAGCTCTCGCCGACTGATGCTGCCTTTGTAAAATTCCACGGCATCATGTTCACGGGTAAGATGGTGGAAGAGCGGGAGGCGACTCGGTCCAGCTTCCTTTCCGGTCTTGACCTCTCTATCGCTCGCGCGGGTCGCCGCTTCCTCGGGCCAGGCTACTGGATTGCCCTCTCAAACATCGCGGCCACTCTGGAGCTGGGCATACCGAGCAACGCGCTGGTGCACGCCATCTCTGCCGCTCGTGGCAGCGGTAGCGGCAGCACCCCTGATGAGGCGGATACCGCGATGGAGGGCACACTTGATAGCGAGGAGTATGCCCCGACTGAGGAATTCAGGGTCGCCAGGGACTTCGAGCAGGCGACGGACAAAGTAGTGTTGGCCCGGCTTGGCGACGTGAACACTCTCCCATATCTCCACGTACGGCTTTTCTGGCTGCACTCGATGATAATCACCAAGGGGGCTATGGCTCACCTGGAGGAGAACACGCATTGGCAGCTCCTCGCGCAGGCTGTCAACTCCTTCGCTCTGGGCTTCGAGAATATCGACCAGCTCAGCACGATTGATTCCCCACCGCCGGCGGAGGCGCTCCCTGAAGAGTGGGCGATGCAAGGGCTTGCGTGGGCCGACAGAATCTTCCCCTCTGAGCACTTCTCGACGAAGCCTGAGCACGACGAGCGAAGTTTCGAGTCGCCGTCTCTTCTCGACCTCAGGAGGAAGAAAGTGGTCTTCTATGCCCTGTGCATCTCTAGGAACAAGCGCTACATCGTCTACGATGAGGAGAAGAGGCAGTTTTGCGCCGTTGGTAAATATGCGGTGGATCTAGATATCCCGCCTCCCGCCTCCGGGAGAAAGGAGGACGACGAAGTCTTGCTTGATGTAGATTAGGATAAAGCTACGTCTGATGCACTATACTAGGGCGGTTTGGTTTGAGTTAAAAGTAGCTTCCACCGTCCTTCTGATATGTCCGAGAAGATTCCGTTTAGGCTTGTTATCACTAATATGCTGGCCCCGGTTCATGCGGCTGGGAGATCGGAGATGAGCCGTCACGGCCTCTAAGGGAGTCGAGGTAGTGGGGTGCGGTTTCGATTGGTAGGTGTAACGTCCTTTGGCAAAACGGTAGTACTCAATAGGGAGTAATAATTCCTTAGCCCGAGTAATCACCAGAGGAAACTGTGATAGCGATGATGATGATAATGATGATGGTGACAGTGGTGGTCCTAGTCCATACCCTCGTTTGGCATCGACCATAAAACCGGTGGCCTCGCTCGTTAGGGCGGCGTTCTTTCGAAGGAGCATGTTATACAGAACCGGATCGAGACGACGTTACAGACGACATTCTATATCGCCGCCTGCCACTCGGCTGTGTCCAGCCCGCGGGGAGGATAGCCTGCAGGTACAGATTCTCATCAGCCATGTGGCCGTAGTCATGATCCAGCGGGAGTGTTACGTACGAGGAGCTTAGACGTGCAGGAGGTGGCAATGTTGAGTCTCCAGCGGCGGCGGCAGAGGATGCGCTCGAAGATACGCGAACGTGGCGCGTTGTTAGGAAGACGCGGGCGAAACTTGTCAGGCGGCGGCCACGGTTTTGAGTCTCTTACGGCTCCGCCCCCTGGGGGAGAGAAAGGTTGGAGAGAAAGGGCCAAACGGGGATCGCGGCGGTGCAAGGCGGTCGAGTGTCTCTCGAAAGGTCAGAGCCGCCCAGAGGTGCCACTGGAATCCAAATCTACGAAGCTGTTAAAGCATCTGAAGTCGGCTGACGAATAAAAGGACTAGGAGACATGGTATCGAACACAATTCCATAAGTACTAGTACACCCTATCATAGGTTATATTTAGAACAGAGACTCGCTGGCGAAAGTACATCTTCTTCCCTGGCTTGTCACTCTCTTCTACGGACAAAAGTGGCAAAACCAGATTCCTCGTGCAACTTTTAGCATCATGACTGCTCCAACTCTGGCTTTTTCCCATCCACTTAAACCTCCGCTCAGCTCGGAGCGTTCTCTACCATCCATAGGCCGATTAATATTCTAAAGCACCCCAAACCTTAATTGTTACCTGGCCACCCCGATGACGACCGCTCCGTGGGAAGCGCAACCAGATCATTTAGTAAACGGTGTAAATGAGGGCGGCGGTGATGAATATGCCGCTATGCTGGCCATAATTCTAGTCGCTACGGCCGATTCTTTTATTCAAATAGCGAGCGTGGAGGGCGTAGGTGAGGGAGATGGAGTGCGTGAGATATAATTATCCATCGGATCTGATTTGGCTGCTGCCCCATCACACGGAAATCCTATTCTTAGAAAGTGGGATCATAATCCACTAGGGGGCGCCCCCCGGAGACCGCAACGAAGCGCCTGCTGGACCCGACGAGCCTGGCGGCTAGGTTAATCATTCGCTAGCTTGGCTGGGGCAAGAATTTGCCGAGACCAGAGACAATGTCCTCGATCCTAGATTCATAATAAGACCAACTTTGCCAGGTCGCAAAACAACTTCCGCTTCCTTCGAGAGAAAAACATCCATCAGCACTCGAAAATTCGTTCCAAGTTCAATTACACTGCCATGATGAAGAGAAAAGCGGATTCCCAAGACCAGCCCATGAAGAGGCCGAAGATCGGTTAGTGCCCATCCCTAAGCTGTTAGAGCTCTTACGCCCTCAGCCAGGCTGACCCCACCCTCGTTTTCACACGACACACCCAACAGCCCTCAGCGAGGAGGATATAAAAAAGCGGTTCCGCAACGGGCTCTTCGACAAGGAGGTGTTGGACAAATACACCAGTCAGTACCAGACGTCGACGCCCTACGGGCACAGCGTGATTAGTGAGCTCGTGGACGACAAGCTGCTCCGGTCAGTCCGGGACGAAATCCGTGCCAACGTCTCCTTCACGCCCAAGGAGACGGACATCTACAAGATCCACCAGTTCGGCGACTTAGCCAACCTGGACGGCCTCTCGGACGAGGCACTGGCCAAGCTCCCCTCGCTTCTCTCGCTCCGGGACGCGGTCTATTCGGAGACGTTCAGAAACTATGTCTCCCATATCACGGGCTGCGGCCCGCTCAGCGGCCGCAAGACGGACATAGCCATCAACGTGTACACGCCGGGGTGCTTCCTCCTGTGCCACGACGACGTGATCGGGAGCAGGAAGGTCAGCTATATCCTGTACCTGGTGGACCCGGACGTGCCCTGGAAGAGCGAGTGGGGCGGCGCCCTGCGGCTCTTCCCCGTGACGGAGAAGGCGGGCAGGGACGGGGCGGTGGTCCAGACGGTGGAGCCGGACGTGGTCAAGGTGATCCCGCCGGCCTGGAATCAGCTCAGCTTCTTCGCGGTGCAGCCGGGGGAGAGCTTCCACGACGTCGAGGAGGTCTACCACGCCGAGAGCAAGGCGCAGCTGGCTAGGGAGGGGGGGCGCGTACGCCTGGCCATCGGCGGCTGGTTCCACATCCCGCAGCTCGGGGAGGAGGGCTACGTCGAGGGCGCCGAGGAGGCCCAGGCCAGGAACAGCGGCCTGATGCAGCTCAAGGGCGACCCGAACCAGTACGACCTGCCCCGCGAGGTGGGCGTCCCCGTCGAGGGCGAGGACGGGTCGCAGAGCTTACTCAAGTTCGACGAGTCGGACCTCGAGTTCCTGCTCCGGTACATCTCCCCGACCTACCTCACGCCCGACATTCTGGAGCGCGTGTCGGAGTACTTCGGGGAGGACTCGAGCATGAGCGTCACCCTGCCGGACATTTTGAATGCCAAGTTCGCGGCCAGGCTGCGCGAGCACGTCACCAAGCTGGAGGCGAGTGGGCTGCCCGAGGGCGGCACCGTCGAGATCGAGAAGAAGACCCCCTGGAAGGTGGCGAGACCGCCGCAGAAGCACCGATTCCTGTACATGCGGTCGGGAGACGGGACGACGGACGGGGACGACGGCGAGCCATCACCTATCAGGGAGCTGATCGACACGCTCATCCCCAGCCGCCCGTTCCGGGCCTGGCTGCAGATGGCGACGGGCCGCATCATCCGGTCGCACTTCGCCCTCGCACGCCGGTTCCGCAGGGGCGAGGATTACACCCTAGCTATGGGCCACGGGGGGGAGCCGAGGCTAGAGCTGAACCTGGGGTTCACCCCGACTAACGGGTGGGGGGAGGATGATGCCGATGCCGCCGCGGAAGAGGAGGATGACGACGACGACAAAGAACAAGAAGATGCTGAGGAGGACGAGGAGGACGACGTCGGCGGCACGGAGGTGTACATTAAGGGCGATGAAGATGGCACTGAGGACGCGGCCGTCTACAAGTCCGCCAGGGACCCCGACGCGGACGACAACATTCTCTTCTTCCAGGCCGCGGCGTGGAACAAGCTGACCATCGTGCAGCGGGACAGCGGCGCGCTGCGGTTCGTCAAGTATGTCAGCCGCAGGGCCAAGGGGGACAGGTGGGACGTCAGCGCCCACTTTGACATCGATGACCAGGATGACGACGGTGATGATGATCAGAGGAGGGAAGCGGAGGTCGGCGCTGGTGTCTTGGACTCGAGTACAGAGGATGAGTTCAGAGGGTTCTCGACGAGCGAGGATAGTGATTCTGATTGATAGTAGCTGGATGTTAAGGGGTAGTGCCGCCTTCGGTTTTCTGTGTGTTATCGTATCATATGGGGG
Organism: Pseudohalonectria lignicola; assembly: GCA_003049395.1. Classification (NCBI taxonomy): domain Eukaryota; kingdom Fungi; phylum Ascomycota; class Sordariomycetes; order Magnaporthales; family Ophioceraceae; genus Pseudohalonectria; species Pseudohalonectria lignicola. The sequence goes on from PYSP01000355.1 coordinate 32,128, forward strand.
TAGAGAGAGGCCTAAAGCTCCCATCTAGATGGCCGAGTATGACTGAGAAATGGCCTACAAACGACTCTGTGGCAGGGAGGCAGCTGATTTAAACCTAGGTAATCTATATAGGCGCCGACCTAGAATAAACTATTAATCATCATGGGTGGGAGCAATTAAAGACCTATGTTCATCATCTTCCCTCTTGGGGTTTCCACTTGGGTTATAAAGTATACCCAGATGCAGGCGTATTCCCAGATCTTGGCCGCGAAGATAGAGGTGGTGATATCCATGGGAAATGATTTTATATATTATGCGATTGGCCATTAGATGACCTATTGAGAAGCAAATGTAAAATGCGTGGCAAATCCTTATAAGATGCAGACGCGCTGTCAGTCAAAACTTCCTCATCCTCTTTGATCCAGACAGAAAGCGACAGTTCTAATTCTAATGAAAGAGCTAGACCAGTGCCGCTCCCAGTCCAGTGATGGAGGGCCAGCAGCCCGCGGTGCTGCTCGCCGAGGTCCTCGGGCACGCGGCCGCGGATCCGGGCTATGGCGCTGCGCATTACTCCCATGAAATCACGCTGCAGAGGAGAGTAAGAAAGAGCAGGTTAGTTAAGAGGGGCCGACTTGTTAGTCCTTAAAGGGGGAAAGAAGGAAAGAAACCAGAGAGACTTCAAAGAAACGGGGTTGCTCACACTAACGATGATTGTATATGTTTTGGTTGGGCTGGCCGTAGGGCGAGGCGGGCTGGTAGCTTGGGTGCATATAACTGGTGTTATATTCGGGCAGCGACTGCGGGATTCCAGCGGATCCGGGGGCCAGGTACTGGCTGGGCTGGTAGCCGATGGGGGGGTTACCTCCTTGGGATCTCGTATACGCCGAAGGCGGTTGGGCTCCGTCAGCCCCAGGGGGGCCGTCACCAGAACCGTTCTGTGAAGCTGCTGCGGCCTGCCTATGTCGCTCCTCCTCCGCCTTGCGGATGGCCTCCTTTTTGCGAGCCTTCCACTCTTTGCGAATCTCCTTGAANATGGCCTCCTTTTTGCGAGCCTTCCACTCTTTGCGAATCTCCTTGAATTCTGTAACATGTGTGGGGGCGGCGCGGTCCGGCTCGTTAGCGTTAGTCTTCTCGGCTGATTTGTCGGCTACTCTCAACTTCGTCCTTATGAGCCGCATCCTTCGATGGCAGGCCGCTGGTGGTCCCGGGAGTCTGGTTCGCCCGGGAACTCCCAGGCATAAAAGGGAGCGGAGGAGGAGCCACAACCGGAAAAAATCACAGGATTGGCCGAGAAAAAGGAGACAGAGAGAGGGAGAGGGGGAGGGATGAGAAAGAGAGGCAAAGATAAGTGAAGATAATGGTACCCTGTTCTCGAGGAGGGGAGGAGAATGACAAGAGAATGGAATCGGATCCTATCTCACCTTTAGGGATTCGCTTCTGCCCATGAGATTGGAGCCGAACATGCGTGTTCAGATGGTTAAGTGTCCCGTAAGCCTTTTCGCATCCGCTCCATCCGCATTTATACATGCGCTCGATTTCCACAGATCGCCTCCTTAGTCGCTTGTGTTTTTGCGCGCGGGGAATTGGGACGAACAGGTATACCTAGATAAACCACGAGGGTGAGAGGGGAAACAAAGTAGAGAAAGGAAGCCTTCTGTCAGCAATTTTACTTTCGTGAGGATTCGTTTGTTGGGCTGCATCTCCCCCACTGTCCGAAGCCAGGCCACAGACGCAGCAGTGTAGGAAGCGTAGGATTAAAGGATGACAGAACAGAATAACGCTGCGAAGTCGTTTCCCAATTTTTGGGACACCCTTCCGAATCCCCTACTCCCCTTCCGCGCCTTACCCGCCTTATCCAGGAGACCAAGGGATGGGAATGGGGTTTAAAGGAGGTTGGGGCAAGTGTAACAGTATAAGGGTAGTAGTGATGAGAAACCTACTTGATTTGGTCGCGGTTGAGGAGGCTCAGACATAGGCGTCTGAGGGATAACGTGGTGTCCGAGTGTCAGTGGGGCCCCGTGTTGCTGTCCATATACTGTCCAGGGGCGAGGCTGGGCATCGAGCCCGCCGCTGGGATGCGAGTACCCGTGAGACATGTCTTGCGAGGGGGGAGGGACGGGCGAGTATTGGTTATGGGTGGTGTAGGTTGGGCTCGGGGCTGCGATCGACGGATCTATAGGTATATCGTTGTCAGATTCGCTATCCCGGTGCTGTACGGAGGAAGACTGATGGTGAGGCTGATGGTGCTGCTGGCGGTGTTGCTGTTGGTGTTGCTGATGTTGCTGGTGATGGCCATGTTTAACGGCACCTGCATCATGAGCACCATTATTATTAGTACCACCCTTGGCGTTACCGCTACCACCGTTACCGCTACTAACGCCCGGCTGTAAGGGCTTGGACGGACTTGTCGTCGGTATTTGCGCCATGCCTCCACTGTTGCCGCTGTGGTTGCCAACTGGGTGGTATGAATGCTGGATATGCTCTGGGATGGAGCTGGAACGCGCCGAAGAAGTGATAATCTGTAGCAACGATACTGATAATGCTGGTGGCAGAAGTAGTGGTAGCGGGAGCGATGGTATGCACGTTAGTAGTAGCAGGTAGGTAATAGCCTTAAGAGGAGGAGTAAGTTGTCGTGGTGGTGGTGGGCGGATATTCGGTAAGTGCGTCAGCATGAGCAAACAGCAGTAACAGCAACTGCGGTTATGATGGTGTAATTTGGCGACGGCAGACAATAGCGCGCAGGATCAGCCAGCTCGTTACTCGGCCCTGGGCCTGAGATTCAAGATCACGGCAGGACTAAGACTAAGACTGTCCAGGGGCTAGGGAGGCCAGGGAACTTGGGGATCTAGGGAGGCTAGTGATCTAGGGAAAGCTAGTGGCCCAGGGAGCCCAGTGGTCCAGGGAGTCCATAGTCTAGTAATTAACTCAGTGCTAGTCCCCGGTTAAGGCCAGGTCAGGGTCCCTTCGCTTTCTCTGATTCCCGACCAGTCATACAATCTTCAGGGCAATCCACCTCCCGAAGATCAGTGACGGTGGCTGGACATTTCCAGGTACGGCCGAATCAGGCGACAGTAAGGTAGGGATCCAAATGGCGGTGCAAAAGGTGTGAGTGGGGGATGGCAGCGGTTGCTTGATGCACCTCTTCACACCCAGCACTCCTTGTGACACCTCGGGGTGTTCGCTTCACCCCTCCCTCCATGCCGAGGGTCTACAGAAAGGCTGTAGGGATTGCAAAGTGTTGTAGATTATTTAGGTGGAAGATAATACAAGGTAGTAATTACCACCTACTAGGCTGGGTAGGCACGGGCAGGCGAAGATATCGGTTCCTCAAGTGTCCAATTTCCCTTGACCGCCCTTCGCTTGACAGACCCTAAAGTACCTTCCGTACATCCAGCCCTCTCGGCTCCAGTCAAGACGAATCAACGCTTGTCCCGCAGCACACCGTCAGCTCGACGCACAACTGCAGTGAATGCGAACTGTTGTCATCCCCGCTCATCATCTTGTCTTTAAGCTTGGCCATTCCCCAGCACTGCGGCCGTCACTCTTGTTGTCGGCGCCGTCTCTACTCTTGCTGATAGAGCTGATCAGAGACCGTACGTAGTAGCCCAGCTGGTGTCGGGATGGGAACGCCAGTGGGACCGTGAAGGATAGCTCGGAAAGTTAGTCCCATATTCCCGCATGCCTTACTAGAAAGTCGCCCCATGAGGTAATTCGTCGAGGGCACATTCAGCTTACGTACGGGATAAACGGGGTAGTATGCGCCACGAACCAATTCAAGTCCTCAACTCCTGACAGCTCTCTGGCGGGTCAAGTCAAGGGGGAGGG